>AUVH01060109.1:0-11893 GCA_000443045.1 Phytophthora x cambivora | reverse complement strand
TCCCTCAGGGCTTCACGCTTGGGTGCTACTACCTTGGAGACGTTATCATACAACGCCATGGCGTGCACCCACTTACACAGTCCTGCTGCTGCTTTCGAGGCCTTCTCAGCTTTTTCTGGGCTGAAATTCTCGTCAGCTATGTACTTGGTTCCGACAATTTTCATCGTTTTGGGATCAAGATTGTCCTTGTCAAACTTTTTTAGCGTTGTGATAAAGGTGGGGTCGCTAAGCATTTTCTGTGACGGGCCCCAGTAGTCCATGATGCGCTTTGAAGGATCCTGCGGGTCTGGAATACGAGCAGGTTTGATGCCAAGCATCACACAAACACCTTCGCACACCAGTTTGACACCTGCCGGTGGGTTACTCATAGCCTTGACTTCGTTGATTTCACTGGGCTTGATAGTGTCGAGAGCCTTCAAAGCTTCTTCCAGCGCTGGAACGGCTTCCGCTAGGTCTGCCTCCACGCTGGCTTTCTGCAGTTCGCACTCTGCCTTCGAAGCATCAGCTACTGCAACGTCAGCTTGCACCTCGCTTCGCTGGACTTCAACTCCAGGAAGCTTGGCTTTGATTTCCTCCATCAGAATATCCGTGTCCTTTTTGGACTGATCCAGAACTGGTTGCAAATCTTCGAGCTCTATTCGCATCACTGCCACGTTGTTCTCTGCAAAATTGATTTTTTCGAGACCAACCACGTAACGATTGCGAGCACTTTGTACTGCTTCACGCCGACGTGCAAGGAAGCTTTTGAATGCCACGATGAGCTCAAGGTACGAAGTCGGCGTGACATAGTTTTGGCGACGCAATGATTTCAAGAATCTGTCGGATAGTTCCATCACGCTTACGTGGAAGTACTGGCAGGTGTCCACAATGGCTTTACGGACATTTGCGCTATCCATCTCCACATCAGCTAGGAATTTCTCGGCCACCGCCACCAGAGCATCTGAAGGCCACGCAGTAAACCAGTCTATCGTACAACAGTTGATCAAGGAAGGGAACTTTCGTAATCTATCCCTGAATGCATCCCCGATGGGAGAACACGCGAGGACAATGTGCAAGTTGCTTCGTACTCGCTGCAGGAAAAATGCGTACAATTGGGTCTGGTTCATATTATCTCCCACCGCCTTACCAAGTTTTTCCTTGACGTGTGGTCGAACAGCTTCACAGATACCCACCCTCTCATCATACGGGAACAAATTCGGGATCTCTCCAGAGTTTAACATATTATTGATGTCTTCCACAAAGCCGTCATACTTGATCTGGGTATCACTAAAGAGGAACACAAGCGGCCGCGCGCCTGTACCAGCCATACGCAACACATCTTTCATGTCTTCACGCCACTCAGTCATTGTATAGTTCTTCGAGATTTCGATCTGCTTGATCTCAAAATCAACAATAAACGCAGATAATCGCGTCAGACTTTGGCGGCCACTACCGCCGACGCCAACAAGGAGAGCGTTTCCACCTGGCATATTGAGCACACGAACAATTCGCGACAAATGTTCGATAGCAAACAAGAACATCACGAGATTCATGGGCTTGCGGCTAATTCCGTTGTATTCGGTCAAGTAGCCGTCCAGACACTGAATGAGCTGAGCGATACCATCATAATCAGTGTCCAAGCGAACGTCCACTTCTTTATAGAGCCTCGGGCTCGCATCAGGATCGATGTAGTCACCAAAGAACAGATTTCGCATGTCGACAGCTGAGACTGGGCCCTCACGGCCACGTTTGAGACTAGCAAACACCTTGTCAAAATTCGTCGCGAAGTGCTTGATCGTAATTTTCTTCTGTACATCATTAAACCACTCGCGATCTTCGTCATCGATCAAACGGTCACCGATCACTCGAAGAGATTCGTGCACCCACAGCTTCACCAGACTGTTGGCATTGAACTGGTCGTTGGGGACCACAAGCATAATTCCTTGAACGATTCGAGAGAAGTCGCGAAGATTAAATGTGTAATGGGACTTTTTCGGAGTAGGGAGTAGAGCCATCATAGCAGATTGATACAGCTCCAGTGTCGCTGATACAACCGCCTCCGACAGCCGCTTCACCTCCGGGATGAACGGATTTGAGCCAAAATACCAGTCCAGAATCGTGGTGAAGATGCGTGTAAGCGTCGTATCATCAAACTCGGAAAAGCACAACAGGTTGAAATGTCGAAGCAGTCTAGGTGTGACGTGGTTTCTTCCGCCACCAGGTGGGCCCATTGCTGCTAGCACGATAGTATCGACTATTTTTCGCCATGACATTTCCTTTAGGTCGTAATACCCTTCGCTATCGATAAGCTGTCTTACCAACTCAATAGGTGGCTGGGCACCATAGGTTTCCACCAGTGGCATATTCAGGTCGTCGACAAATACGATGGCGTTCTTGCCCAGTGGTGGGCCAAACACACCCTTGCGTCTCTTGTCAAGCTTCCCGTCAATAATATTCTGAGTCATGTTCGCTGACGTTTTCGCAGAGAACGATAGCATAATCACGGAATTTTGGTCCTGTGGTAACACCTCATTCAAGATAGAGGTCATGTAGCAGGACTTTCCGGTTCCTGTAGGTCCGCAAACAAGCACCCTCCTTTTGTTGGACACGAGAAGTTGCACCAGATACTCTAATTGCGCCGTGAAGATTGTCGGCACAACGATCTGGTTGAACGGGGTGTTGGGTTGAATCACGTACGTTTTGAGCATTTCTTCCCACTTAAACCACTTGCTTTCTTCAATGTTAAAGTAGAAATCGTGCAGATTGCCCTTGCTAGGCACTGGGAGTGCTAACGCGTAAGTATTTTTTCCGTCTTCGAAAGCAGGTTTCTCCCACTTGCGCACCTGAAGTGCACGGCTCACCACGATGTATTTGCTCTCCAGTGTCTGAATATTTTCCAAGATGGAGCGCACGAACTCGCAGAATCGAGTCCGCCCTTCGGAATTAATGGTTTCGCCAACGGACCAAGTCAGCGAAAACATGAAGAGTGCTTCGATGGTTGCTTTCTTTTTGGAAGCTGCATCCTTTGGAAGCTTGCACAACTGCGCCTCAAAGATGTGAATGAGACTTTGAACGAGGTTTGTATCGACAGTCGGGGAGAGCTCAACCAACTCTTTTCTGACGAACGCGATGCACGGTTCAACTAGCCACGAAAACAGGAAAAATATCAGGCTTCGTTGTTCACTGTTGATTTCAAATGGCCCGAACGGAGGCTCCTTGCTTCCTTCTGGTACAGTGATTGAGTCCAGCCATGAATTGAGCACCGGAATCCAGCCTAGCTGCTCGGGTTCCATGTAAATCATACCACAACGTGACACTGTTGCAGGTGATGCAACCAACAAGTCCATAGGCTCGAACATCATACTCATGACCGTACTCATCGCGATAATCTCGCCGCTCATCAAACACAGCTTGCGGTTGTCGTCGAGAACGGTGTTCATGTTTTCAATCCAGACAGCATCAACTGGGCCATCAAACATAAGCCACTTACGATCCGGCGAAGGGTTATTAGCCAAATTCCTATAGTTGATGGCAAGTACGCCGTCGTTCCATTCGTGAGAGACGGCATCGAATTGACCATACAGCTGACCCATCGTCACCGACTTCGGATTGATCACGGATACAATGACGTTGGTGTAGCGATGGTCGTTCGGAAACTGCTGATGTAAGTGAGCCAGCACATCTGATAGAACCCGCCACGAGCACGTTTTCCCCGAGAACGGCATTCCTACAACCATGAAGCCATGTCGCACGATCATCATCTCGTAGATCTGGATCACCTTCTCCACAAAGTTTGGTACAGGCTGTAAATTCATTTGCTTGCACACGTGGTTGATTGAGTTTAGCATGTCGGCTCGATCGGGCGGATCAATAGTCACACCAGGGAACAGATCCGACACGATACCATTGAACAGAGGAACATCAGGAGATAAAAACTTGGGTAAGTTGACGTCGATGATAGATCGCAGGACCAGTGTATCTTCACGCAAATGTCCCTCAGCCCGCTTTAAATTACCCGCAGCTCGGAGCACAGCCATGACGGCTCGCATTCCGTAGTCGTAGTGAGATTGGGATGACAATTGTTCAGAGCATAGAGTATACGTCGTCGTGATTTTCTTGGACAACGCGCTAGCATCCATATAGCCGTAAGAGTATAGCATGATCTCTGCAATCATAGCATAATCCGGCACCATCATTGCCACAGTACGGAAGAGCACCTTCAAGTTATCAGGCAGTTCCGCTCGCCCTGCATACCCAGGATTCATCGTGATGAAAGGGCAGCACGTTGGGTTAAGCCGTAGTTCAGTGCCTTCGAAGATAAAGCTAGCCACATTTTGTGCCTTCGCCAATTGAATGCAGAGAATCTGTTGGGCTATCACCGACAGCACCTCCAGCTGAATACGATTGAACTCGTCGAAGCACGCCCATGCGCCGGAACTTGCAAGTCCCTTGAAGAATTTCCCCATTGCAAGATAATCGAGACCGTCAGAACAATTTGTAACCACGCATTGAATGGCAATCGCTTTCGCAAGATCTTTAGTCGTTTCTGTCTTGCCCGTACCAGCAGGACCCTCCGGCGCACCGCCAAGATTAAGGTGGATCGCTCCCGTAAGAGTTCGGTAACACCTATCCGTCAGCGGTGTGATCACCAAGCGCATGCTGTTTCCTAGGTACTCAAACGCGTACAGAGCCAATGTGTTGATCATCCGACATTCGAGGGTATGTGGCTTGCCGGTTGTCGCCGAGACACCGCCCTGAATCCAATAGTACCGCAGTTGAGCAAGCCAATCGAAGTCGGATTTATCCGTGATTTTCAGGTCAACCAGCTCAGCAATTGTGTCACGATTGTGTACATCCATAACCACTAGCGCCCCCAGTGTTATGCGGATAAGCTTTGGTAGTTCGCCGCGGACCATTTCAACAGTTCGTTTGAGTTCTGTCCTGAGCACTTCCAAGTGATTGCTTAAAGCGTTAGGATCGTTTTCGCAATCATTAAGTGATTTCTCGCTCTGTTGCGTCCACATCGTCTGGTTTACAGCAAGCACTACTTGACCAGGCCACTGCTGCACCCACTCCAGTCTGTCTTTTGTTGGGTAATCCATGATAGAGCCGTCCAAATGGAATGCAACACTCTTCTTCATGGTCATTTCAACCTCCTCCAGCCAGATCTCGACATTTCCTCCGGAGTTGTTTGGGTTGATGAGATTTTGCGAAATCTTCTCATAGCGGAAGGGCACTTTTTCCATCTCAGGACTAAGCATTGCGGTGATATCCAAGTTGTCTTGGAACTCGAGCAGAGAGATTCCATCGAATGCTTTCTTGAGGTGGGGCTGGACACGCAGTGGGTCTTTTGTTTCAGCAAGGATTTCGAGCAACTCATCATTGGACAAGAAGAAGAAACGCGGGAAGTATAACCGCTTTGTCTCCAAGTAGTCGTTGAGACCTTTCTGAATCGTGTCCAAGTCCATATTTGACTGTTGTAAGCCCGGTAGCAAATCACTACGCTCTGCAACCGTCAGTACAGCAGGAGAAGCAACGGTTTCTTGCATGTTGCGACGCCAATTCGAGTCGACTTTGCGGAAAAGCGCACCTTCCGTCGGCATTTGCCGCATAATATCATCCGAGCTAAAGATTGGCTCGAGATACAGCCACGTTGCCTGGACTTTAATCCAGTTGTCCATAATGTCTTGAATCGAGATAAGCATCTTCTCCCACTTGCTGATTCGCTCGAAGTACGGCTTGTTATACCGACTTCCACGCATGGATTGGGTCTTCACGATCTGGTCATCGATAATTTGTTGGATTTCGTCCGTGGAACACAAAATAGAAGTGCCTGTTGACCGATACTCCTTTGTCGAAAAGTTGATACCCACCCACTCCGTCTCCATTTTGTCGAGCGCTTTCTCCAATGAGTACTCCTTGGAAGCACTGACACAGGTCTCTTCGATTCCTCCCGTGAAGCGGTGTAAACCGAGCTCTATCATCTGGTTGATATTTGATCCCTCATGAACTTGAACCTCAATGCCCGTAATACGTTCAATCTCTTCCCAGTGACGATCGCGAATACCGGGAGTACAAAGCAAAACCATCAGTGGGATAATGTTGTCAAGCATATCATCCAGCGTTTTCTTCACCTCCTGCGCCATTGTAATTGCTACCGCATACACATCGGTATTCTTTTCGCACTCCTTGATAATCTTCACAATAGTGCGGCGGAACTGGTCACAATCGCGCTCTATCTCTTCAGCATTCACGGTTGCTAATGGTGCCTCACGACTAAATGTCACCTTCTCCATCGTCTGGGAGATAGTAGACCACAACTTCTCGATGGGGTTGAGCATGTCATATAGATCTGTCAAGGCGGTCTGGTTATTCGTGATGCTCATACCCAGCATCGTTTCTTGCTCTTTAATGGATTCAGCCTCAGCCTCGGCATCTTCAAGGGACTTCCGCGCCGCCTCGATACGCTTCAGAATGCTCTCCGAGTCGGCCAGATTTGCATAATCCCTCATTTTCTCAATGCGGCGTTGCAAGGACGAAAACTGACTCGATAGCTGCTCTTGGCGGCCTTCCACAATAAGCTCCAACTCGTGTTGCCGCTTGGTCTGAAGCTCCATACTTTTCCGCTGGAACCCTTTGATGTTTTCTGGCCACCGAAAGGTGTTGAAGAAGAGCTGGATCTCCTCGCGAGCCATTTGAAAGTCGAAATCCTTGAGGAACTGAATGCAGCGACACGCATCGTCGTATAGCTTGGTATTCAGAACATCAATAAGTTCAATGCTGGTGACGTAAAACTTGTCAAGAGCTTTAAGCTCGAATGAGTCTAACGGCTCCGTAACCAACTTTGCCCCAATGTGTTCATACTCTGCAATCATCGAGCTCATCTGCTTGGTGTTGTCGGCCGATACTTTACTTAGAACTTTGTTCGCGTGGGCCTTGATCTTGTTCACTAGCTTGAATTTCACATCAGTACACGAAATTGCTAAGAGCTTGAAGCTGTATTTGTCACAGATCTCGTCTTTCACGCGGTTTTCCAAAATCTTCAGTTCATTGAGCTCATGGCGGTAAACCAAAAGTATATCGTTGGCCGTCTTAGGCTCCGTTGTTCCTTCACCACGTAACAATCTATCACTTGATTCGATCAGTGCCTCGAGTTTAGCCTCATATTCACCGTTGATGAGGTAGTCATAGGGCTGGAATAGCGCTAGGATTTCAGTCGGGTCGTGCATGTGCTCTGCGATAAGCTCCGCCAACGTGTTTTTCGCTTTTACAACAAATGTGTCGTCGAGTGTCATTGTGCTCGGACCAAGAGTGGTTGAATTGCGCAGCTTTGGAGGTATTTTCGTTTGGCCATCAATTCGAGGGAAGTTGTGTGAGGACTCGACAATGATGTCGATACAGGATGCAATCTTCTCGCGCAACACATTTGGAGAAGGCTCAATGAAAAACCCGTCTTGCGTTCTGACAGTTCCATCACTGGTGATAGTGCAGTCTACAGAAAGCAGCAACGCAGATTCGCCATTAAACGTTGGGCTTGAAAACTGTCGAATGAATCCAACAAACGTATTCACCGATGTCTCAACGGATTCCCTCAAATTCCTTGCCATCAAGACCGCCGCTGCGTCGAGAACACCAGCAAAGTTCTGGTATAGAGCTGCTTCAGGGTCTTCGGTGTTAGCATTCGAACTACTCAGTCGGTCCGACTGGGGTTTCTGGACGAGCCCCTCAAACTCCAATCGGTCTCTCAGAAGTTTGTTGTGAGTTTCATGATCGGGCGAGCCTCGCGATGGGTCTCCTTTGGTTTTAGAGGGTGACGCGCGATTACTGATGGCAGCAACTTTTACCGCCCCTGCCGCTCCAGGCACAACCGTATTTTCCGCTGGATTTGCGCTGGTGCGGATAGCATAGTAATGCAAATGCAGTGCACACTCGTTTACTCTCTTCGCCGCTGCAGAAACCCAGCATGTCTTCAAACAATCCTTCACGAGATCCGCACGCCTGGAGATCGCATCTACGAAATGGTCAACTGTTTTCGGTAATGTCGCCCGAAACTCCGGGCTATAGACGTCGACGAAAAGGATCGTTGAGAAAGTAGCCCCTCCTCCATTCGGCGACATTTCCCATTCAGGTGGCGGTGTCTCCATAATCCACTGCTCCTGGAGAGCGTATGTTACTGGGTTCATAGCAAAGAGGTACTGTTGCATTCGACTCCGTGCTAATTCAGCTCGAAAACTGTCAATTCCGGTTTGGCGAAGAACCCGCCAAGCGTCTGACTGGTAAATCTCGTCTGTCCACCATTTCTGCTCTGCTTGTAGGAACGGAGGGTAAATGTTCATTTGTAGACATGTGTTTGCGTCAAGAAGATCGTATGAGAGCATGCTTCGCGCAACAGTTTCGTAGTAGTCTGCGTACACTTCCTGGAAAATCTCAGCAATCATGGATTCACTTCGATCATCAAAAGTCTGCAAGCCCTCAGTAGCCAATCCAGTTGGCGGTGGTACTTGTAGACGTCTAAGAATGCGATGGGGGCGATCCGGGGTCATCGGCACGGCTCTAGCTGCAGCCAGATACAGATCCACCTGCTTCCAGTAAGCCTCCATCGTTTTCACGTAGCGTCGTTTTTCCATTTCAAACGTTCTTGGGGTTGCCTGCACGGGCTCAAGCTGGAGTTGCTTGTTTGTTTTGTTTTCATTGACATCCAGAGAAAACTTAGTCCGCGACTTGGGGCTTCGGTGACGAGGTTTGGAAGGAGATGGAGAGCGGAAGATGCCCTGGCTGTTTTCCACATGTCGAGCGTAAGCTCTCGATCCATCCACGAACACACTCAGCTGCTCGCCTTCACCTCCATCCGCTGCTTCCTCCCGTGGAGAAACAGAACGATCCTCCTGCTTCTCACCGAGGGAAAGAGACGATTTATTCGGTGACCCCCGTTCGAGCACCGGACACACTGCCATGGGACGCATCGAAGGCGATCTCAGTGGTGACTTTGTAAAGGTCACTGGCATGTGGGCCTCCCTCTTAGTGAAACTAGAGATCCTCTCGATCGTGAGCGTCCGCGCTGACTGTGTGTAGAACGCTCCGATTCGGTCACTCAGGCGATAGTACCCTCGGTCCTCCACACTCGCCGTCACCTTCTCCCCAGCACGATAGGAGGCTTGCAAGAGCTTCCTCTGCTTGCGAGGAGGCCCCCCTTCTCGTGGTACTGGGCCCATGAGCCCTCCCAGTGGTCCCATCGTCTCCAGCATCTCGTCTTGTGAGCCTTCGAGTCGGTTGATGCGTCTCTCCGACCGCGGGCTCGCGTCTTCGGCCGAGTAGTCCCGGACGTCGCAGTTGCGCGTGTTGATGGCGCATTGCAGCATCTTGAGTCTTGCCAAGCGCACGGGGCTGCGTTTGGGCGAGCCGCGCGCCACATACGGCGACGTGGCGTCGTCCCAGACCTTCGCCTGGCGCTTCATGGCCAACTCCAGAGCTGGATGTTGATCTAAGCACGACTAGCCGCCCTCGTGTTATACCAGCCAAACGAAATTGTGTTGCTGTGAAGGGGTACGAGCCCCAACAGACGCCCATGATAATAACGCAGTGACGTTTCCACTCGTTTCATGATACTTTGCTGCAGGAGTTGGTCCTTCCTCGCGATCCAGATCAGCAAGGACAGCGTTGCAGCTATTCATCTGAATGAAATATGGTTCTGCGACGAATTACAGCTCGGTGACACAGGTAAGATCGTGTGCATCGAGGGAGGTGTCGCGCACTTTCCATTTGCCGGCGGCAATTTGCCGCTCTGCTGCCGCTCCTATCGTTATTCAATATCGAAGTTCCCAATGCGCATTTCTAAAGCCTGCTTAGAAATATCTAAATTCTACGTAATGTATCCGTAATTTATTGAGCATCCGGAATTTATGCTGCATTGCATCTGGGGAAGAGCGCAGCGTTGTTAAAAAAAACCTGATTTTGAAGAGCTGTGGATGGGTGATGCCTTAGATGTGGGGTGGGTGGGTGGAAGAAAGTGGCATACATTTGGCAAGTATAAAGAGGTTGGCAGCAATTTAGTCCGTTTTTACCGATCCTCCACCCCGGGATAATTCCAAACATTCCATTATTCCATTCACCGAAAAACCCTTCCCAACAACCCTGGAAGAGCATGATTCCATGGCTGCACGAGCCATGTCATGCTGCACGAACGATAAGTACTGTACATGTCTAGTCGATGTAGCTAGTAAAGGTATCACCAGCAATAATGCAAACTACGTATCCTATCTGCCAGACTGTTGCGTTGTCGGTGGCAAAAACTGCGACTTGAGCCGCGCCGGTTCATGCGTCAGACCGCGACCTCTGCGATCCCTAGCGCAGACGACTAGAGGCGATCATCATGGTGCTGGACATGAAGGCCGATGCTAAGGACGCCCGCGTGGACGGCCCCAGTGCTGGCAACAATTTCGACGAGCGTCAAGACGTCGTGACCCAATCTGATGAGGATGCAGCGATCGCCGCGCGCCAATTCACTATGGCAGGCGTGGTTAGCACGAAGCAGCGGCGGCTGGTGGACGACACCGTGGAGTCAACAGAGATGCCGTCATACGCAAGCAACACGCCGAAGGAACAGCTCTGCCTCGAGTACATCGCTGGCTTCCAGCGTCAGTTCGAGCGCATGTTCCCCAAGCGGCGACCGCTGTACCTGCATCCACCGAACGAAAAGGGGGTGCCCAAGTTCGTGTGCACCACGATCCGGCCAACGCTACTTCCTTATCGAGATCTATACGACTGCCACGCGTTAGCTCGATTCTTGGCGGGGGTTGTCGAGTATGAGCCCCTTGCAAACCCGACGATCCCGCCAGTGTGCCTGCCATCACCGACGTTCACGCTCAAGTGGAGGTCTGCAGACAGCTTCGACTTGGCCACGCTCTTAGCGTCCTTCCTCATCGGTGCAGGGTATGACGCCTATGTTGTAAACGGCATTGCTCCTCGGTGGCTGTGTCTCTTGGATCAGAGCAAGGCTCCACTTCCTGTCCTACCCGTGGAGGAGGAATTGAGGAAGGCACATGAACACGATACGATGTCTGATCCGTCCAAAGCGTATGGTGGTGCCGGTGACAGCAAGACGGTGAGCGATGTGAAATTGGTCAGTCGCACAAGCTTCACGAGCAAGTACTTAGAGAGGCAGGAATTGGCCGAGAGAGAACGACTGGAGAAGACACGTCGTGTCTTGGATTTCAACTACGGAGAAAATGATGAAGACGAGGATCCATTAGAAGGCAAACGCGCACACGCGTGGATTCTCATTCGTGCAGGAAAGCGCGAGATTTCGGAACATTTTTACTTGGAGCCCTCGACCGGACGCAGCTACTCGCTGCGAGATTCCCCTTACACAACCATCGAAAGCGTGTGGAACCATGAAAATTACTGGGTGAACATGCAACAGCACCCCGTGCACCTCACTCTTTTCGACTTGGCCAACCCAACCGACTGGGAATACGTGTTCTTGTCCGCAGCAGAGCGTAAGTCGTCAAAAGAATCCGATCAAGGCGCAAAAGGTGTGGATCTGTCGGATGATCTCAAAATGCTCAGCACGGAGAGCGACAACCAGCACGGAGCGGATGCTGCCGACGACGATGACCTTGTTCTTGACATTCCACCGTCTTGGGTGACTAACCTTCACATTGACCGTGCAACTTACAAGAAGCGATTTGTAAAAGATAGCCAGCACGTCACACTTTATCATCGCGCCAAGGTGGAGGAGTTCGCTGACAATACGCACGAGCAAGGCCTGGTTGCACGCGTTACGGTCTTCCGTGATGTCGGGTGTACACTACCCATCGAGATTAGAGAATACTTCAAGAACCGGAAGGACAGGCTTGAATCGCGTGCGCGTTTTCCCTTCGAAGGTAAATTCGAGGAACGCTTTGCGCCAGGTCGG
>KE577241.1:561-13174 GCA_000443045.1 Phytophthora x cambivora | reverse complement strand
TCTGGTCCGAAGCTGCTTCGCTTCCACTTGGACGTCTTGGCCAGAATGACCACTCGCGTTATCCATCCAGAGAATACGCTCTCCAGCAAATGGCCCTCCTGGACCCCATCAACGCACGTCATGTAGCCATTGTGTCATCGTGACGTTGTTGATAAACGCGCTGGGCGTTGACCGATAGCACACGCCGTCCACAGCATCGGGTAGTCCTTGAATAGGATGGCTTGAGTTGACGTTCTTAAATATCAACATTGGACAGAGGATCTTAGAATTTGAACCCCCCTTCAACAAGACACACATTGTGATCCCTTCTCTTCCTGTAATAATAAAGATCAATGGGTCGGCATTACAAATCGACAGCGTGCAAGTAATAAAACGTACCTGACACTATTTTGCGATACTTGACCTCTTCAGCACCCTGAAAGTCAAGGGTCTTGCCATCATCGAGGTCAATTACAAAATGACTCTCGTCCATATTGTAGATCTGGTTCGGGTCGATTGTCTTGTCATCGAATTGACGCTTCAGCCGTCCAAGGTGAGCTGCAATAGCGAGGTCAATCTGTTGCTGTTTTTCCTCGCTTACCTGCTTGTTGCCCTTTAGTCGACGGTGGATGATGTCGAAGCGTTCCAGGAAGTCCTATGCGTCGTTCAGGCACCTTCTCTCGAAAGGGAACTCCTTTTATGATCAGTCCCTTGTTGTAAATCGGGTGAGTGATGTCTTCAATTAAAACTGTAGCCATGTCCCTCACAAGCCGAGCTGAAAACTTCACACCAGCTCGACGCAACCGCTCAAACTCACTCAACAACAGTGGATAAAGCCAGTCCCACTGAGCTTCGAGTTTTCTCCCACGACCCCGGACAGCTTTGACAACGAATTGCTGCCGTGTGCCGCGTACGCTACTTGCATACTTCAGTTGTTTCTTCTCGTCGATCTTGGCATTGGTCGCAGCACGCTTGCTCCACCAATCACGCGCTTTGTTGAGGTTTACACGTCGGTTATCGGAGCGAAAGAGAGCTGGGAAGTGAGAGACAGCTCGACCACACAGGCCTTTCTCGCCGTTCATTGTGACGTCGATCTCCATCCACTCGACACATTGTATACGACTGCTGAGAGGGACAACGTGCTGGAGGGAGCGCTTGGTGTCTGCCATCGTTTGCGAAAATGAACTGAAAGATACCAATGAAGTGTGGTGTAGTTCTCTGCCACCCATCAGTGGTGCATGTCTAATTCTGGTGCACGACTATTTGGGGTTGTTGTACTATACATACTCAAATAAGTACGATGCACGACTAATTAAGTGGCACGACTAATAAGGGTGGCCGGTGTACAACGTGAGCTACAGCAAGATGAAGATCCCGAGATTATATCAGACATCACAGCTGACATCACGGAACGATGTGTGGTGGATGAACAAGGTGGCTTTTCGCTTCTAAATCCTGTCTAATATTAATCTAGAATGAAATTGAAGCATAACAGACCCTTAAATACCGTTAAACTCTCATCAGAGACTTCATTTTCATTCAATCGGAGTTTGCTTGGTAACGATTTGCGACAAAACCACTTTGCTTGAAAAACCTGAGACAATTGACTTGAGGTTTTATGTAAAAACACTTTGCACCACTTTGGTCGGTAAATGTGCCATTCTGGGTGGGAAAAGGTGTACATGCTTCCTAATACAAATCTTCATACATGTATTAAATTATCGCTGGCTGCGCGGACGGGCAGGATTGAACCCATGCTACCCGTACGCGATTGAGCTGGAGACAAAATGTTAAGCACAGACAACAGCAGCCCAACTTGAAGGACTATTTTTAGGTCTACGATACAACAGCTTCAACTTGCTGGATTAATTTTAGGTCTACACAACACGTATCCGAAATATCCTATTTCAGTTTGTTTTTGGGTACCTCGAGCCCCACTGAGCTCGTAGATTTCTCCCATTATTAATTGGGGCGAAGCCCCCTCTATAATCTTGCCACCAATATTACGTCTCTTATTACCATTTTGACGGTATTATTTTTGAAAATCGGTTAGGGTTTCAATCTATCATCGTGCACCCAGGGGCCGAAACTTACGAATTTTACCTCTGTTTACGGACGAGACTGTGGGCTATAAGCTATAAGCTGAAAGCTTGAAGAGAGCAGGTGAATCTCCGTCCGTGAGTGATCTAACAGACTCTAAAACGAGGGTTATTTTTATTCCGACCCTTCGCGTGTCTTAAAATAGAGAGAGCAGGATTTGGGCTAAAGCTCTACATTTTCTGGAAGAAATAGAGCGAGATTTTTGTACCCATCAAGCGGTGGCCACAGATCTGTTGTCCGAACTACTATTTTTTATGGATGTACCCATAATAAATGGGCCTATATAGGGCTAAATCGTTGCAAGAGTTTACAGCGAAAAAGTCGACGGGGCTCGTAAAAACTGAGAGCAAGTTATTCAAAGTATGCTTGCTTTAAGTTAATAAGGGCATGTTGAAGTGGTTGCTGGCTGGGCTCAGTGAGGCTACTGGCGATTTGAACATAGGCTTGAGCTCATGGTGCTGGTGAACATAGGCTTCCTGGTGGCCGGCGCCATACTTATGCGCTTCACCTCGTAGCTCGAGAGCAGCAGCTGGGCGGACGCGCTCACGGGCACCGATAACGAGTCCGCCGCCAGCAAGCTGGTCAAGACCTTCAACGAGGTGTACTACTATGCTAAGGGCTACTATTACTGTAACAACGCAACGGCGCAGAAGGCCCACGAGATCATCTTCCCCAACGCCTCGACCGCGCTTGTGCAACAGTTCCGGCGTTGCTTCGATGGACTCCAAACTTTTGGTTCTTTCATGTTGTTAGCTGATACATATATAAATAATGCATATCATGCAAGTTTAACGTAAGTTATCATGTTAATTAAAATAAGTAATGATTTACTTATTTAATAATTTAAGCCTTCACCTGTTAGAATTTGTCAGTTTGGGCGAAACAACTTATATATATATATAAGCTTGGGATGGTTAATGAGAAATGACAGATTTATAAGAAGCTTAACTTCAAGTTTGTATGAGTCGCATATCTACTAATGGAGTAATCTACATCAATTAAGGCCCGAATTAATCTCTATTTGGCACGTAACCGTATTACATCTACCAGTAACATACTCACTTTGCTAGAAAAAAATACTGATATATTTTTTGGTTCAAGTTTCGATATCTCTACTTGGGATTTGTATTTTTTAAACTTACAAGAACAGTTAAAACTGTTCTTGCACAATATAAATAATTGAGATTAATTCGTTGCCGGCTGAAAATAGGTTATTTAAAGAAATATATTGTATTGAAACTCCAATATAATAATTATTGCGGAAGGCCTGCCGCCAAGGACTATAGCTGTACGTGCTTCTGTACACCGAATTCCTCCCGCCACACCGCCATGGAGCCCTTCAACAATTTGCGCAGTAATGTTGTGTAGTAACACGAGGACAACATCACCAACATGTTTTCCAAAATGAGCGACATGCAAGAGTTCATCTCTGCGTGCGAACCTGTTGCTGGCGTCGCTGGCGTAACATCACCGCCAAGATGGGCTTCTACAAAACCGAGAGATTGAGCGCGAAGAGATTGCCGCCGATTTGTGCAATAATGTGCATGTGCTGTTGACAGCAACAACTGATGCTGCTAGCATCCGAGTATGTGCGGAGGTATGAGCATAGAAGTAACAGGGCAGAGATATGTCCTGTGATTCAAGCGTCATTTATGAAAAAAAAATATCACAACATGTAGCGTTAGGAAAATTAAGTGAATAACGATACTCGCAGATACACAAGTAGTTGTAGGAATTCACAAATGCGTTAACATGACGAGCCACAGTAGAAGTTTATTGTCGCCGATTGGATTGATAAAAATGAACGTGGATGGTTTGTTGAAGATCGGAAGGGAAACCATGCAGGATCCACAGAAGTGGGGTTGACCATCGACAGATGCAGTGCTAAGCCTGTACGTCGATTTTTGTGTATCTACGGTAGACTGATATCTCGCTAATTAATTAGCGAAACTGGTAGAAGAGTGAAGCGTTCTACAGGCTCTTATCAAACACGAAATTATCAACCAGAACAAAATTCTCTGTAGACCAAACAAGTTTGTGAAGAGGTAGGTTGCTGTGACGTTTACAACCAAACTATATTATATCTAATACCGTACTTTTGTCGGACGAAAACCCCGAATACAAGTGCCATCGCGGCCAAGACTCGAGTTTAATAGTAGTAATAGTGAGGCACGTGACGCCATAAAAAACACGAGCGATGCAGAACACGGTTTTCATTAAAAATGCAATTTTTGTTATGAATCTGCCCCAACAAACTCTCCAGCTCTTCTCGTACGAGGCAGAATTAAATCACGATCTCAGCCAGAAGTCTCAGAATCACCAGACTCAGTACTGGGAAACTCCGACGACGCAATGCTCTCAGAATTCTCATCGTGGACATCGCTTTCAGCATGTTGACTTTTTAACTCGGATTCAGAATCCGATAGATAGCCAGCCATTTAAGCTTGAGTTGGTGCTGGAGCTGGCATACTTAGCGGAACTCCAGACGCTTGGGTGTGTTGAGCGGAAGTGGTGGTGGTGGTGTGTGTGTGTGTGTGGGGNGGGGGGGCGCGCTAGCATTGCCACTGGTCGAGTCTTCACTGCGACCCGTGTCTTCTTCACTTCCGGTAGTCTGGATAGCTGGACCATTCGACGGTGGTCCTAGATTCAAGCACTTGGTCGGCCTGGGCGACGGCCCATTTTCGCTGGAGCTTGAGTGCGAAAGCCTGGCCACCGATGACCTGGTGGTAGCGGCGTGCTGCTGTTCTGCTCGTGCCTGTTGCAACACTGCCTGAATGCGCTGTACGTGGTCCACCCGACGGTGATCGCGCTCTGCGGCAATATCATCCCCCTGTACGCTGTGGTACACGGCGGTGGCTTCGTCGGTTGCACGCGCTGCAACTGCATAGTCTGTGCGTCGCAGGTCTAGCTCCGACACCGCAGCGTCCACCGTTGGGCTGCTCGCTAGGTGATGCTGCAATTGTCGGTGAAGGGCACGCTCGGCTTCAACAACCGCTGCAGAGGCAGCTTCTTCGTCCTCAATCGCCTGTTGCCAGGTCTGTTCGTCTTGCTGCATGGTTCACGGCAAAGTGAGGGCCTGAGCTGAAGCGCTTTGCTATCAAACCTTGACATCATTCCCGTCAATCAGCTAACCTCGAGAATGTTCAGATTGACTAGAAGTGATCTGTGAAAAGTATTTGTATGCGTTGGAGGGTGGACGACTTACGAAATAGCATACACGCACTAATTCTACGAAGTACGCTTTCCTCTCCGGATCACTGTCCCGAGGCTGCAGTAAGGGCAACTGCCAGTGAAGAGGGGGCATCGTTGAAACTGGTAAAAATACCAGTTTATGTCGCCCCCCGAGCAACCGTTTACCGAGATGCTGCCGTACTAGTTGTAGGCTATATAGAAGGTAGTAACATAATGCCAGTAGTAGTTAGTTCGGTACGCAGAAATCTCAGAAGTTACCGGTAGGCTTTGGAACGTGTTCCTCAAAAGTTAGGAAAAGTTCCTAAAAAATAACTCGACGCAAAATTTCAAATATATAGAGTGAGCTAGAGTTGTTTAGTAGAGATATTTCGGAGTTGTCCTCACCCTTGCATTACCCTCAACGGCATTTTTAGTGCCCTCCCATTGTGATTTGATTTGCATCAATTTAGAAAGTTATATGATGCTTAGTTATCGTACGTAGTCGATATTATGGGGTCGATAGAACCAGTTCACAGAGTGCGGAAGTGCATGTGTGGATTTAAAATCGAACTTTCAGAGGTTTTGAAAATTACATTAGATGACCATGCTCGGACTTTCGTGCGCAATGGGTGCTTCCAAAACCTCCATAAAATGGTTTATCACTAGGGGTAGGGCGTATCAAACCGATTATTAAACGCTGTGACTAAACGGAATTGTTTCGTGGGACCAAAAAGCGGTCTCACCAAACAATTAATTAACACTGGTTTTCTGAGACCATGAGACCAAAATTCGTAAATAGCTACATTTTCAAAAGCTTCAATTCTAACTTAGAAAGCTCTAGCGTATGCTTGAGTACATCGATTGTACTAGTCATTTGAAATGGGGTACTTGGTGAAATCGAAAAATACGGACTGCAACGAAAAACCCTTGAGCAAAATAGTCGTATGGCGGGGATTTTTGAAGGTCAAAAGCGGATGCCCCAGAGCAAAACCGCGAGCAGCTATAAGGCTAGTTATTTCAGTTTTACCTACGATGTGTATCGGTGATGAAAATCAGCGCTTGTTTGGGTGTTAGTCTCGCAATGATCTGGCAAAGTTAGGCATTCACGAGCTCGAGCTGTGTTGTAGTCGCATCAAGATGCTCATTTCCAATCTGACGCGGCATTGTAAAATCACATCATGTCTCATGGTTATACTGGGGGTTACGATATACCCCCCCCCGCTAAAAACAGCCGTGTTGAGGGAATATCTGGGATGTATTGCTGGTGAAGTGGGAATCGGCACCAACCCGCGAAGTCATTGCTCTTGTGTCTTGGTGAGGTTACGTGGGCTACCCTCAAGGAGGTTCCACTTCCTGACCACAATCTAACGAGCGTCTTCGAAAGAACTTATTCGAAATAAAGTCGTTCGATTGTAACCAGGTAAAGCAAGGACACCACGGCTTGGATGCAGTTTTCGTCACGCCATATCTCAGTAACCGGATACGCGTTTGTCATGCGACCACCCTCATTATGCTTAGAATATATTTTATTTGTTAATCCAGAAGAAGCATAGACTAAGGCGGCGTTTATCACCCTTCGGAATTTTTTGGAGGCCCGAAAACCGCATATTTCGGTCTCATGGGCTCAGAAAACCAGTGTTAAACGCGTTTGGTCCTGTTTTAATACCACCCCCATTTAGCAACACGATTAAATAATAACTTAAACTGATTATGGGTCTAAACTAATCCCTCATTGAGAGATTGAGAGATTTCGTTTGAATCGGATGATTCGCGCGCGATCTTGAGCAGCTTCAAGGCGCGAAAAGCCCGCACGTCAATCTCGGCCTCATGAAAAATTCGCAGCCTTCAGCCGAAGTGACGGAGAAAGACGTCAGCCTCGGTTCGTTGTAGTTACATGCAGCTGGAGAGAGGTTACTATATTAACTGTTATGTGATACAACCAGCATGCCTGCCTCCGATACCAAACGTCAACGAGCTTCTCCGGAGGCATCGATCTGTGTGGAGCCTGTGGTGAAGCGACGCCGGACCTCAAGCGAGGCCCCCGAGTCGGCCTTCTCCTCGCGGACATTCTGCGACCAGGATGCCGTTCATGATACTATGCCTCACAAACTCGGAGAGGGTCCACGCACGCGTTCGGGTCGCGCGCTGGTGCCTCCCGAGGTCAACGAGGCAGTCACCATCCAAGTGACCCCTTTGGCCGACTTTTGACTCTCCCCTCCCTCGCTGGCAAGCTCGCCATCTCGATCGAGTCCGTCCGCTGACTCGAGTCAGCGGACGGTCACGGATCCCTCACCCCGGCTACGCCATCGGCTTCAACATCATCTTCAACGTTGGGGGCTCTCCGTCGCGCCAGAGCTCGCAGACTTCCACGGTAGCCGCTTGGAGCCCCCATAGTCCGATCGTCGGTCGACAGCGACGCCTGGAAGACGCAGGGCCATCATCTGCGACAAGCTCACAGGCGTCAACCATCGCGCCGTGGAGCTCCAGAGACCATTTGATCGCCTCCGTCGACACCGGGCCGTCGTCGTGCCGCTCTGGTTCGCGGAGGTATTTGATCCCGACGGCTACGACNGGAGGCGCTGGCCATCATCGGATCACCCGCGCCTCCTCGTCATGTGTCGACCACACCATCGGCTACCAGCCCTCCGGGCTTCGCTGTCGTGGGGGCACCCCAGCCAATCGACAGACTTGCGGATTGGCGTATCGAAGCGTGGCCTAACGACGTGAAGCAGCTCGTCGGAATCTACAATCCCAGGCGCTGGAAGTTTCCAGGCGTGAGTGCGTGAGTCAGGAAAAGTGTGGGATGTGGATGTGAGCTGCGGTGCACGGCTACAACATTCTTCAATGCAGAAGGCAGCCCCTTCTGCACAGAGTATTATTGTACTTTCGGGGGAGAATGCGGAAACGGGCTTCACGAGAGTGGAGCGCTTACCATCGCGCGCAACCTGCGCTCTGGCATGCGCGGACTCATGGCTACGGCTGCTATTCCGGCGGGGGAGGTGATTGGGGAGTACTTCGGCCATCTTCAGCTCTTCGGACCGCCGTGTCGAAACGGGCCTGCAAATGAAGGCTACCGCATGCATTTGCGGACGAGGACTACGGGTAACAAGTACGTGGGCCTCGACGCCCAGAACGCCGGTGGAAAGCTGAGCTTCATGAATCACGCTTGCAAGATTCCACGAGGTCCAGACCGGCCAACGTCGCACCGTCGTCAGAGTTACGGTGAGGGACATCTACCCCGTCGAGGAGGTCACGGTGTCCTACGGCGACAAGCTCTGGTTCCTCTGTCGCTGTGGTTGGGCTGGTTGCCAACACCATGACCTCCAGCACCTTCACGCGTCGACGCAGGCCGCATAGGACATGAGATACGCGCCCCACCCAACCCGTAGTGCCTACGAATTGTGTAAAAATTATGTATCCATTTCAAATTCGAAGCTTTTAGTTGCAGTTCCACATACAAAGACTAATACATTTGCCCACCCCCTGACTCCTACACTATCTCCACTCGGTTGCATAGGTTCATTCGCTAAGCCGCGGCTCGAGTCGTAGACGACATCATGGTGGTGCGTAGCTCGCTCGCAGTGCATACGATGTATTTGACCCCCGGATCAGTACTGCGTCTGTCGTTAAACCGTCTGATACATGTATACGCGTTGATTATGAGTAGCGAGGGCTGCAGGCGGGGTATCACAACTACAGTGACAAGGAGGAGTTGCTACATTGTGATGTGGCTGCCAAGTTTGTGCCTATCGGTAGTAATATGTGGGAGTCTGTGGCCGTCGAGTATAACTCCTCGAAGGAGAGATCATGGGCTGCGCGTGATTTTGATTCGCCCCGGAGGAAGTTTCGCAAGCTCTATGCGAAGCCCAAGCCCACGGGTAATATGGGCAACACTCATTCTCGTAGACAGCGGGCCATACTGCTGACCCACGAAACCCAGTACGCTATAGAATGCAAGGGCGGTGCCCATACGTCTCACGACGGACGAGACAACGGAGTAGATGACACTCAGCTGTTGGAAGAGGTGAACAGCGCGTTGAACGGAGAGGGTGGTCTAACCCAGCTCGCACAGGCTGGCGTAGACCCCATTCGAAGTGGCGATCCAATCTCGGAGCACAGGACGACGGCGAGGTGTCCGGCACCTCGCCCTCGCCCGACGNCTGCTACTAACTCGTTCAGATCTTTTGCAGACACTCATCAGGTGTCACCTCGAGGAGGGCGTGCGGACTCCACGGGAACAGTGGTTATATCGCAAGGACTTGTTCCCGTGGAGTTTGCAGCGGACTTCGAGGCAGCGTCGTCGGACGAAGAGGCCGATGAGCAAGACAGCCAGTCGATCGAAAGCCCCGACGTGGTCACCGTCGCCGTATCAGTAGACGGCCCCGACTGCCCGTCGAATTCAACAACTACGACCAGTTTGACCCCTCCGGGGGCTTCAAGTGGCACCCCCCCCTCTCACCTACACCACCTCCGGCATCCACCCCGCGCGCCGTAGGTCGCCCGCGTGTCAGGGCCAGCACGCCCATCGCTTCAGTGCGGCTCGACGCTCACGCGAAACCCAGAGCGTGTCGCGACTGATGCGGCGGAAGCAGAACGCTTTCGCCGTATGAATGCAACCAGTGATCGGCTCGGAGGGCGAGATATACGTGTTCTTAGAGACAACTTCGAAGATATGGGTGGGCGAACCCCTGCAGCCAAATCGAAGCGCCCCGCGACCGAAACAACCTCGCCGCCGACTTACACGGCCTCGAAGCGCGTGCGTGCGAAGAAACGCATAGAGGCGTTGGAAAAAAAGCTCCATGAGGCTGAGCTAGCTTCTGACATGAAGGAGCTCATGCTGATATTTCGTGAGGACGGAGATCGGCGCGCCGAGGCTGAAGCTAAACTACGCCGAGAGGAACGAGAGGAGCGGCGTGCAGACGAGAAGCGTGAACGAGAGGAACGAGAGCTCATTCGACGTGCAGAGGCAGCTGCCAACGAGGCGAGACGTCTCCAAGAGCGCGAGGACGAAATTAAAAGCGCGAGACTGCTGAGCGAAAGGAAGAACTGGAGCGCGCCGAACGATGCGACGAAGAAGCTGAACGGCGCCGACAGTTCGAGGCGAGGCTCGAACTCGATCGTGCTGAGGCCAGGCAACGGCACGAGCAGATGCTGCTGCTAATTTCAAGCATGCAGAAGAGTAAATAGTGTATCAACTGAAACGTAGGTCCTCGTAGCCTTAGCGAGTCGATGTTGCTATTCAGTGAAGTAGCATACAACAAATTCAATTCATGTTAGCGTATATCTTATCCTCTAACCCATGCACAAACGTTGTACGAATCTCACTAATACCAACCGTCCGCACTCTGTAGTTTGCTAGCCTAAAAATGTTGTGTAGACGCTGTCTGCGTCTTTTCTTATCGTAAGGCAGAGGAATAAGTAGTCTGTGGTACACTTTCTCTATAGAGCCCATGCCCCATTCAGCACTTCGGCGGATTGAAGTAACGGCCCCCGATAAGGCCTTGGCAGCCGGGCGAACGGATGGCAGCAATCTCCCGAGATCGCTATCCTTCAACGGCGTTAAGATTCTACCAGTCACGTCTCCACTGCACGGGAACGCGCTGACGGCGACCACGCCGAAGCGATTGTCTGGATTCAGGTCGGGCGATGTTAGCCTGTGCCTGAAATCCAGACTAGTGTCGCCGTCGTTCCAGGAGCCTGGGCAATTGTGCTTTGCCCAGACTATAAGACCGTTCGCAGAGCAACATAGAGTGCCAGTCACGCAAACTGCATGGAGCCACCCGTTGTAGTGGGCGTTTTGAACATCTCGCTCCGGGGGCTGTTGCACCTACAATAATAAAGATTAGGATAGATAATAACAGTTTGAGTAAAAACAATTGGAGAACTCTACAGCTTGGCAGTACCTTGTAGTTTTTACCATCTAAAACCCTCCAAGTGAAGTTCAGCATGGGTTCTTTGGCTGCTACAAGCCGGGCGAGAGCTTTCTGCCTCGCGAGAGAAGACCAAACAATGCGTGCCGGCGCGAATCCAGCGAGAGCAGCGGCGAGGGCATCTTCGGCAGCATTCAGCACTCGAGTAAGCGTAGTGGGGGGAATTCCGAACGTCAAGCACAGACTTCCTCTGAATTCACAACCCACGTAAAAGGCGAGTAGAAGGCCCAGCACCTGGTGGTGGTGCTGGAGCTTTCGTGGTCGACCGCCCTTTGAATTGAAAACCGGGATCTCGTAGTGGTCCGTGAACCTGGACAGTAGCAAATTGAAAGAAGCGCTGCATGGTAATACATGCGCGAGTATGAGTTAGACAGTATATAACAACACACAGCACAGCCATAACACTCACCGAGATAGACTGGTAATGGTTATCAGGTTCTCGTCCGTGCCCCCAGTCCAAGTGTCCATCCATGATGAACACGACGGGCTCTTGAGGCAATCGAGCGTGATGTAGTGCCGCATGCGCACTACCCACTAATAAACTGTTTTTTGGTAATCTGCACTAAAGTACTTTAGTGCACGTTCGCGGACTTTCGTGCAATGCACTAAACAACTCTACGCATTCGCCTTAACTCGAACTGCACCGTGACCTGCGGCTAGGCACTGTGGTGTGAGACCAAAATATCAGTCCTTTGCGTCGGTCCGCACGAGAACTTGCGGCAAGACGCAGCGCGTAGCATTGTAAATTCGCAAAAGTCCGATTTTATTGATTGCACCATTTCGACTCATTTGCCAGAATATTTAACGGTATTTAACAGCTATTAATCTGCATTTAACTGTGAGAAACGCTTTTTTTGTATTTAACCAAGTATTTTACAACTCTACCTGTGTCCCACCTTTTTCACCACATTCTGGTATTCTAATTTGGTTTCACTATGCTTGCGACTACGAGGCACTTATGCTTACAAAATGAATGAAAAAATCTCTATTAATAAAGATCTTGGAGGGCTTCAAAGGTCGCCCCCCCCCTCTCTGTGGAACACGACAGTGTTGACGCAAGCGCTTCTTCTAGCAGGGATCATTCTGTCGCGTGCTGCGGGGTTCTTAGTGACGCTGTATGCGGCCGAGCAGCAGCGTCGACGTGCTCAGAAGACCCTGGCGAAGCTACACCGAAAACTGCATTTGGAGAGGAGGCGTGCACACGGACCAGGAGGACGATGGCGTGCACACGGACCAGGGGGACGACGGCGAGAACGCGGACCAGGAGGACGACGGCGTGCACACGGACCAGGGGGACGACGGCTTGTACGTGGACCAGGAGGACGGCGGCGAGAATGCGGACCAGGAGGACGGCGGCGTGCACACGGACCAGGGGGACGACGGCTTGTACGTGGACCAGGAGGACGGCGGCGAGAACGCGGACCAGGAGGACG
>KE577239.1:0-15546 GCA_000443045.1 Phytophthora x cambivora | reverse complement strand
GGAACACAGCAAGCAACCAGCGGTTCGGGCGCTGAAGAAGGCGCTCGGTATCAAGTAGCACTACTGCGGACACCCCAGCACTGGCTCATAGGTAGCTGAGTGACCAAGCGAGGAGCTGCTCGCTCATGGAGAGGGAAGTGTTGTAGCGGTTGCTACAAGTGCAGCCCGTTGCAGGGATTCTGCCCAACAACGGCTGCACTCAAGATCTTGGCATCGAGTCGTTTTGAAACCTCGAACGAAGCGGTTGCGCAACGGACGACCGATCGCGAAGGCATGCATACTGTAGTTCGTTCTAGCTAACGAGGAATGAACTCACTTCTACATTGACTTTGAAGGCGACGAACGAACAGACGCTATGAAGATGAATTCGATTCCCCGGCACGACATGGGCTCGTCTTGAACAACCAAAGCTCAAGCCATGAGGATGCCACCCAGTCCGAAGGTAATCGTCGCAAGCAGCATGGAGTGCATGGTCTCGCGCGACGTGTAAGGCGGGAGCTCCACTGAGAAGAAGCACGTGTGAGCAACCGGTAGGCTGCGCGTGGCGTCACGACCTCCTTTCTTGGACAACTTGAACGGCTGCGGCCACTTGCCTCTCGGCAGACGACTTCGACCCCATGCAAAGCGCACAAAATCAGCTCGTTGCTCGTCGGAGAACTCCCCAAGCACCTCCCAGAAGAGCTGCACCGTCGGGTCGTCCTCCGAGTAGCCGTCGTAGCGTGTGTGCCGCTGCCACAGATCCAAGTCGATTTTAGGTGAGCCGCACGTGAGTGTCTCGAGCTCCTGCCAAGTCAGTAGCGTCAGAACGCGTCGAGGGAACAGCGTTGCGAAGCCACGAGCCATGGCGGCCACCTGCGCACTGCATTCCTCCAGTCGAGCACGCTCTGCAAGACGGCAGTACTCCAGTCGGTTGTGGAATTCAACCGTGAGATGACGACCACCCGGCACAAGCTCAATCTCCTCGCCAGTGCACGACGAAGCAGTAAACCGCAGCTCGAGACCAGCGAAGGCCGTGGCGAACTCTTCTTCCGTGAATATACCGTCCTTTTCGCAGTTAGCAATGCCGTCAAGCATCTGGATGAACATCGCGTCCGTGCCTTCAAGGTCCGAGCGTGTGAGCGTCTGCCCGAGCAATTGCTTCCACACTAGCGACGCTAGCATGAACGGGAAATCGCCATGCGTTCGCAGCGAAATTCCGAGTAGTTGGCCAACGAAAGCAAACATTTGCATGGCCACCGGAGACGTACACTTGGGGTTGGGCAGATACATCCCCCGGTTGTTGCCTGTGTCGTGCTGGCCGTTGGGACACAGGACGAACAAGCTGAAGTGCGGTGAGAACAAGTCGTCAACCATAGAGGTGGCACCCTCGCGATACACTCCACCCCAGTCCACGCCTTCTTCACCTCGGAACTTGACACTGAAGAGTCGACCCTTACTGTCGATTTGACGCCGTAAGAGCGCGGGGTCTACCTGGTTTAGCTGACGGAACGCTTGAGCGAAGAAACACTCGGACACAGACGGCTCCACCTCGCGATCATCGCGCGATTCAAGCGCCTGCATCCGGTCCAGCGTGATGCGCGCTGTCTGCTGTTGCGAGCTTGATCCAGAAGTTTCGCCCACAACGTTTGTGGCTTCAATAGCAGCTTCCACCAGTGCGCTCTTCACGTCAAAGAAAATGCAATGGCTTAGCTGACGCAGCCGGTGAGCTATTGTCCACGGTGACTTGGTGTCCCGCAGATCTAGCAACGGCAAGCAGTGCTGAAGACTCAGATTCAGGTACTTCAACAACGCGAAACGAAGCTGCATCGACTCCAGCGAGAGACCCAATAGATGCGAGCAGCGCAAACCATCTAGAGTCTGGTTTAGCTTGATATCCGCTGGCTGTAGATCAACCGAATGCTTAATCGTAGCTGGCGTGGACGACGGTAGCGACGCTGCAGGTTCGACGTGATTGTTCACCCAGTCCACGAGTTGCAAGTCCATTTCTTGTGTCCACTGATCACCGTCCGATGTAGGATCTTCTTGCATCAATAGGAACTTTTGGAGAAGCTGCTCAATATCAGCGACAGTTGCACGAGCTAGTTGTTTCTCCTTCGGAATACCCAGAGCATGTACTGTCGCCGCAAAACCAAAGTGAGCTCCTGCGTTCTCATCTGCGTGAAATTTGTACTCGAGGTTGTTGCCATCATGAGAAATGGCAGTCTCAGGCCATCCACCTTCCCCCGCATACGTTCGATTGCTGCGAATTTCTTTTACAACTTCTCCGGTGCCATTGTCACGAGGAACAAGCATAAAACTAGCCAACTCCAACCGTGACATTGTCTGGCCTTGCCCAGACGCAAGTGAACAGCGCGAATCGAATGTTATCCGAAGCGCTTGAGCAGCATCGAACGCTACGTGTCCAGTCAACGACGCCCCGGGAGTGTACGGGTGGGACGTTTCGATGACTGCAGAAGAACCATACACTTCCAGCCAAATTGCAACCAAGACATGCTGAGGCAGACGAGTTGTTTGGCCGAGTAGAAACCTTGTCATCTCTGATACGTCGTTGAGGCTGTCGCGAATACGTTTCCGCTCGAATGGAACAGGCAGCTCAAAAGGTTCTGTTACTTGTGGTGCAAGCCCTGTACCCGAACCGTTAAGCTTGCGCTCGAAAACTGACGAGGCCGAGGATATCATCATTGATAGTTCCACCAATTGTAATAAGTGAGCTGAGAGGAAGACTTTACCGCTCGCTCTGTCCACCTCCGCACGTGTTACTGCCAGTCGAGAGATCGATTCTAGCGCATCAAGTTCAGGGACTTCATCTGCGGGGAACAACTCTGGGTGATACAGCAACTGCTGCAGTAAGCGTACGACACGTCCCTTAAATGGAGCTCCTGGAGAGCGCAGATAGCGGACAAGTGCGCCGTAGATTCTCCGGTTGTGCACAGCACCGTGAGCTACAAGCTCCGTAGCATCGTTCAGCAAAAGCTCTAGCACCCAGCACGCCCACTCCAATGAGGGACTTGCTAACACCTCCGACTCTTTCGTCCAACGGATACTAGCCATCGGCTTCACTTGGAAACGATAACCATATCCGTTGTCTTTCGTGACGTTCTCTTCGGATGCGTTAAAGCGGAACCAAAATTGATGTGAATGGATGATTAAGTCCGGAAGTAGGTGGCCTGAAGTTGTCATAGCGTTGTCCACTACACCGATGCGGTCCTCACACTCCGGGTCCGCATAGAAAGTCAACTTCGCCTTGGGTCCCAGTCGACAGCGATGATCGAACACAATACGTAAGCATCGGTATGAGCTGTCAATGCTCACAGCTCGCGCATACTCGCATCGTCCGAAATATGGGTGCAACGATTGGAATTCCTGGACTGCTGCCTCGCCTGCACCATCTCCTGCCATTCGCGTTGACTCCACAAAGTGACTGACGCACTCCTTAACTAGCACGCTCGATAACAACCCATCGTGGTCATCGATTCCACCTCCTAAGTAGGCGCTAGCAACTTCTTGCGCCTCGGTATCAGACGGCTGGCGGGTCCGCCTCATTTTGTACACAGAAACGTCTTCACTCTTGCTCTCTTCGTTTATCCAATCTGCGCCAGTGTCTTGTATAATGGCTGCTACAGGAGCGGGAGGCAACTGCGCAGCTTCGATAGACATTGCAATTGCTCGGTTCAAAGCCTCATCATCATCGTCCTCTTCACCGTACTCAAAAACCTCGGGAACAACAGAATGTTCGCTGATGGGTTCTGAAACACCTCCATAATGGGCACTTGCATGATCTCTTTTCGGAGAACCAGGACGCGGGTTAGATGAACTCAGCTCGGAATGCTCAAACTTCTCCGTTCGTGCTTCTTCACGAAGCATCCGCAGGGTGATGTTCTGGAGACTTGCCAATAAGGAGCCTGACTGGTCAGAACTATCAACACTCGACGTACTACTTCCGCCTGCTAACGTCCCGGTCGTGGCACTGCTTTTACCATCCACTTCCGCGTGCTGGGTTGAGTTCATTTCAGAGGCTGCCACCATTTTGAGAAGACTTACAAATTGCCGCGGGCCTCCCATTACACTTAAGATTTCACTCGAGAATGATGAAGACAGCGACGACGGTTTATCTTCCAGTGCTTGCGCGTCGTCAGAAATGATTCTTGGTGCATTTGCTGTTGATCTTCCAACAGAGTCGAATGCACAGAGTAAAGCTGTGATCGCACGTCTAGCATAATACGTGGAAAGAGCATTTTCAGTTCTCAGTGCGACGCGGTGTATGCTTTCAACACCTTCTAGCGGCTCATCGTATATCTTCACAATCCTGCGTAAGTCTCGTGGAAAATGCCACTCGTCTTCATATGCGCCAGATTCCGTATTCAAGAAAGTGATCAGCACACCATCGTCGGGTGAATAACGCCTGTAGATGCCTGTACGTCCGCTAGTAGCTAATCGCTGAACAGGACCAACATCGCTGGTTACCGTCAAGAGAACATTGGGCGTTAGATATTCAGGATCAAGCGGAGAAAAGGCTGTCATGCTCGCATCGCGTGATGCTGAGATTCCAGATGAGGGTTTTACAGGTCCGGGCGCCAGGATTGGAGCTAGAGTCACCGCCATTGAATCGACATTCGGGGCATAAGACAGCTCGGCGCTTCTGGATGATGGAGCCGAGCCCAAGTACTCCGCAGCGATTGCGTCCCGACGATCGGAAGTTGTTACGAGCGGGTCCGGTTGATCAATCTCTTCCATAGCCGCTCGATCTTCCAGGACAACGGTTCTTGCAGCAGCAAATGTGTCCGTTAACAGATCCAGAGAGTCAAACTTCTCCGCATAAGTACTTCCGTGCTCCATTAACCACTCCATGGCGCGATTGGGGTCACTATTCGAGAGCTCCAGGGCACAAAAGGCCAGACAGTAAGGCATGCCAGAAATGTTCTGAAGCTCCGATGCCTTTGCTTCAAGTGTTAGACCAGAGGATCCTTCAGTACCATCAGCTAGTTCGTGTGCTGCAATAGTTGCTTGCGCTAGACGTTGCGCTTGTTGGCGTTCTTGATAAGTAGCAGCACCATCCCCCATCAGCCATTCAACAGCCAAGTTAGGGTCATCGCGAGAATGTTCAAGTGCAGCCATGCATAAATCAAACTCAAACCCCATCGCGGCCAGCGTAGATGCAAAGCCCCTACGAACACGATGCGCTTCCGTTTCTTCCTCGGCAGGATCATCATTAGCTTCAACACCACCAGCACCTGAACCATTCGTCGAGTCCGCTGGGAGTGCCGGTGGGGTTGGGTCACGTAGTCCACGAAACATTGCTTCCCCCAATGGAGTCGATGACTCAATCAGTCGACACAAAATCATTCGACCTCGCTCTTGTAACAACGGCAGGGTAAGAAAGCTGCTAAGGCTGATGGGCGTTAGAGCGAACCGAAGCAGATTCTGAGCCATAGTGTCATGTGCAAAACTTTTCGTAACGTGAAGCGAGTGGCGCAAGAGGGCTTCCAGCGCCAGCAATGCACGAGATCGGATTTGAAGTCTCCACAGACTATCAAACTCTTTCAAGACGCTAGTTTCATCCAAGGATGAGAGCTGAAGAATCACTGGCATCATATCCATTGTAAGGGGTACTGCCGTCGGAGGTAAACAAACTTCTTCAGTGGGGGACACAGCCGACAGCTTCACATCTTGAATGTTGTGACTGGGGTCGAAATCAACCTCCGAAGATGTAGGATGGAACACTACACGAACGGTCGAAGCTTGCGAGTTCATCTCAATCAATGTTGCACTCACTGATTGGCCACTGCCGTCAGCGCTAATGTCACTCGTACTGTTAGGGCCTTGTGCAGCCACAGCAACCTTTCCGCCAACTCGTACGCAATCGGAATGTGAACCAAGTACACACAGAGCTCCGACAGCACGAATAATTGCTGCTCGAAACCTAATATCGGAGGGATCCGGGCTTGCCCTTACATCAGGTGACGGCGGGCCAGACTTCTTCCTAGCCAAGGTCGGTGCGATGTTGCGAATAGCGTTGCACAGATTTTCAGCAACACCCTGTTGCCACTTTTTCTCCATCAGTAATCGGCGCAGCAGCGCCACGCTTTCCGAAGCCACCACCAGTGAGATCTGACCGGAGCGGAATCCAATAGGGTTGCTTAAAGACTCCGTGGACGCCTTTGTGGTTTCTCGGTCCGACGTTCCAACTAATGCACTGCTTGGCGGAACATTAACGGCGTGCGTTGGCATAGGTGCAGCTGTACTGCACACAGACTCTGCTACTTGATCAAGTAGCAAATCAATCAGCACCGACTCAGACCCAAGAATGGCACCTACGTCGGACGGCGTGACACTTCCGCTGCAGCAGATTCTGCGGAGAAGCAACTTAACAACACGCTGGGATCGAGGTGATGCCAGGCGTAACATCTCTAGCAGCCCTCGAAGCATGTGAGGGCGCACCAGGTATGTGATTGCCGGAGATTGTTGGCTTTGAGAAAGCATGAACAACAGGACACTGAACATGTGCGTCTCCACTTCCAGAGGCTCCAGCACTTCGATATCTCCCGTTAAGTCGCTCGGGGCATGGTGGATGTTCACAAAACCAGATTTTCCACGACCTACATCGCTTGGATACTGACGAAGACTTGCACCTCGCTTTTGAACCGGAGTCGATACAGAACGAAGCATTCGCTGGGCACGTGTCAGCCCTTCGGCTTCTTCAGTCAGTTCTTTGCCTTGAATCAGCTCTTTTTCAAGTACTTCAAACACTTTTCGATGGAACTCTTTCGAGAACCATAACGTTTGAAGTACAGGCTCTTCCAGTTCTCTGTTAGTAGCCGCACTCTTTGCCGCATCACTGGCAGCTTCGGCTGTACGTGCAGCTACATCTTCTTCTGTGAAACTTGAGCCCTGAGGGCGTGAAGCTTCTGCACTTGGCAGTCCACTAATAACGGCCACATTACCGGAGCTGCCAGCCTTCTGAAGCCGTTGTTTCCGCTTTTGTTTCGCAAAAGCCGCAACAGACTTCGCTTCTCCCTCCCGCCTTTCGTAAGCCCCACTGATACCAGTTGACGCTAAGAAGCGGAAAACCACCCAGGCGCATCGTCTAGTTTGCTTGCGAATAATCATTTGTTCATCCGTGCATGCATTCCACTGCAAGATCAGTTTGCTTGCAGCCGCGTCCAATGGTTGGCTGGCTCCCGTCACAAGCTCCCCTCTTCCAATTTGGCCTTCACTCACGTAGGCATCGTCACTATCTGAGAAGTCCACGTCGTCATCATCGTCACCTACCCGAGACAACTGGCTCCACTTTTGAATGGAAGCGCGCTCATCATGTTCACAGATCAGTTTTGATAGTCTAACTGACTCGTCAAACTGTCTTGCTAGCCACGATCGAACTCTTCGTTGGAAAGCCCGAATGCATGCAATCACTGTACTCCACTCGTTTGGTTGCAAACTGTCCAAAATGTCGTTCCCGAAGACTGGTATACATGTAGGAATCCAGCGACAATGGGACGCCGTTAAATTGTTGCCCCTTGCGTCTGAGCCTGCGGTCGCGAGTTGCACAACAGGCGCGGAATCGTAGACGCAGATGCCATCTCCTTCCGTCACATGCCACAGCCCAAGTAACTTCTTGGGTACTTGTGAGTTTGTCAAAGATGAATCAGCAGAGGGTTTAGCTAGTGGAACACTGCGCTGGTAGCCAAGGAGAATGTCGTAACCAGTACGAGAGATTCTCCATATTCGAACTTCTGCAATGGATCCCTTGAACTTGCGTTGAGCTGAGACGTTTGTCAGTGCTGCACCTTGTGCGTCAACGCCACTCATCCAACAACCGAGCCGTGAAGCTCGGAAACTGATATTGCCGCATATACGCTCAAAGGCCACCTTCTCCGACAATACCCCGTTCACGTAAAGCTCGACAGAGCGTGCAGTTGAATCATAAACAACCGCACAATGGGTCCACTCAAATGTACGGAACTGGAATGATCTAAACAGCCGTTCGCGAGGGAAGTTGCCTGGAATCGATAGTTGCAAGTGTCGGTCAATTAACTCCAGATACACACTGCCACTTTCAACACCATTGTCGCATCGCAAAGCTTGGCACCCCATCAATTCGGTTGGATAGATCCACATTTCTATAGTGAAATCCTTCACCTCACCCAGTGCTGCCATCTCCACGTAGCTGACATCGTCCGGTTTCGGGTTTGTTGATGCCTGTGTCCCACGCGTGGTTGATGGTGTTATCTTAGCACCAAACAGCAGCGCGTGTGAACTAGATGTTCGAGCTGGAGGCCCTAGCAGCTTTCGTTGGAGTCCGGCTAGCATATCAGCATATAGCAATGAAAGTGATGAAGCGGTGTGGCGTGATGTTAACGGCACCGCATCTGTCGCGCCCTCCAAATCCAATTCGTTCTTTTTCCACCATGCTGCGGAGCAGGCGTAGTGAGGAGACCGACGAAGCAGACGAATCACATCGCGCTTTGTCATGTAGCCGCTTTGCAGCAGTCCTTGTTGAACAAATTCCTCCGACAGAGGGTGCCAATTGATACTTGAGTACTGGCGTAGAGAACTAGAAGTCAAAGCATCGTCGGTACCGTTAGTACAGTTGTTGTCGGCAACTGCCTCTCGTAGAACAGAACTGATAGAAAATATTTCTTGCAACTTGGATAACATCCCTGTGTCCAGCAGGAACTGATGGTCTCGGGGCTCGAAATCCAAACTCCATGCGCACAGAATCGTCTGCTTCAACTGCGGATCCGAAACACTATAGCCAGAGCTTCCTCCAAGCAACTGAGCCAGATATGCGTATAAATCACAGAAAGCACCTTGAACGTTATCGATAGTCTGTCGATTACAGCCCTCGAGACCCTTCAGGTAATGGTGGCGGACTGTAGCCCGGAACGTCTCCGCCACAACTTGCCCGTCATTCAGCTCGCGAGACTCTTTCTCACTATCAGTGAATCCCCTCATGGCAGGACGCAGAAAGATCAGGGCGTTGTGAATAGCTGAGTCATACGACAGCAGCGATATAATGCTTTTCATCGCTTGAAGGCCGAATAAGCGCGAATCAGATCGCCGCTGTCGTCTCTCAAGAAGCAGCGCTAGGACTTCGGGTGGAGCACCAGTACCGTCGCGAATATACAATTCGCAGGCTTTCATCATCGCAGAGAAACTGTTCGTGTAGTCGTATTTCTTGCTCACAGTGACATCATCAGACGCGTCAATGTCATCGTTGTCGTCACTGTCAGTCGGTTGTTGGGTAGTATTCGGTACCAGTGCAGATGTTGGGATGGCAAGCGCTTGAATTGAGGCTCGACGAGCCCTCCAACGATGTTGAGCTCGCAGCACATCCACGATACCAGACCATTTCGAACTATCTGCCTCGCCTAGCGTTTTCCACCGCTCGAGCATCGGCTGTAATGAAGGGGGTGTTTTTTGTGCACTCCATTTTTCAGCCAAGTTCAACAGAGCTACTTGAGAGTCCCCCTTCAGACGTTCGGCTTCCTCTGACGGCGGTGCTAACTTACACAAAAACTCTGCTCGTTGGATCACTTGCTGAACCAGCTCGTCGAATGTTTTCGGCACTACCACACTTTGCTCCAAATTGATATCATCACTCAAACGTTTTGATCCAACAGTATCAGATTCCTTTTCAGGTAGCCCCTCGTTCTTCGCCTTCTCGTTCGACGAAGAATCGTCTGCTTCTTTCGCTCGGTATTCTTGCCTAGTCTTGATCAGCCAGTGACGAAGAATCAACACTCGCTTCCAAACGAGAACAAGATCATCAGACGGAGTTAAATTAGCGTGAGCAAGAAAGAAGTCAGCCCCAACAACTTCCCCCGCCATACTCGCACCAGCGCCCGCAGCAATTGCCTGTACCTCCTGGATCACGTGAAATGGCGCATGCATGATCAAAGCTGCGCACATCCACCGTTCACATGAGGGGAATCTTCCAAGCCGGCTCATAAAGGTACGATCTGGACAGTGCTTCTCCAACCAAGACATAATCAGTTGCACGGTTCCACGTTCCGTCATATCCATCGTCCAATTACCCCAAAAAGATGGGTCACGCTGATTGCCACCTTCAGTAGCATCCAAGCGCCCTCCAGAAACACGCTTCCTCAAAATGGCTTCTTTTTCAACGCTGGATGGTGCATTTGATGTCAGGCTCTTCAAGACGCCACTTCCAGACCCTCCGTCGTTTGCAGGATAGCGAGCGCATTCGGCTTGGAGCGCATCATTCCAGCGCAACGGTGCATTGGCACCTGACTGTTCAAGTCCTGCAAGGGACTCGGCAACTCCCCCGCTGAGTAGCGGTGACTGCAACCATGCCAATAGCTCCTCTTCCACGCCATCCACGGGGTGTCCAGCAATTAATGTACTCGTTATCCGCCCAGCCAGGGAGGCCAACAAGTTGTGCAAATCGAAAAGCCAGTGGATACGGAGAGTTGACTTTGCAATCCCTGACGAGCGAACTTGAACTACATCTTGAGAGCCGTAGAGCGACACACCTGCAGTTACCACTTGTGGAAGTCCCTCAATGGTAGTGCCACGGGGTCGGAACTCTTTAGGACCCACCGCAACCCCCAGGTCCTTGCCATTATATGCAAACGCCAAGAGTTGTAAATCGTAATCAATGGTAATCGTGAAAATATCGCCCGCCGAAACCGAGAGTCTGGGGCCGTAATCGTAGCGTTTGCCTTTCACCCAAACAGCACCAATGGAGGGCATCCATCCGATACTTGTCGCCGTTTCCCCCATAAACGTCTCGTAAGCGGATAACTGAGCATTCAAACGACTTTGTTCTCGTGGCTGTCTCCAGTCAATTCCAATGCAAATATGACCAGACACGGATCCTCCCGCGCGCGAGCTCTTGAGAGCAAAATCAACCGAATGCACACCATGAAGGAAAGCCGTTCTCAAGAGACAAGTCCGCCATGTATCCGTGCCATCTTTCACATAAGCCGAAGTGCCAGTGTGACTAACACAAACCGAGTTCAACGTCTTCTTCGCGTTGAACCGCAGTGAAAGGCACCCGTGCGGAGGAACAAACCGTGGAAGACTAGCCAAAGGGGTTTCGTCTTGAACCATAAACGTTGGTACACCATACGCTGCCCCCATCATGTTTTGAGAGCCCGGAAACCCAACAGATCCGGAGGCATAGCAATCGCGCAAAATTTTGATGAACGACTCGTCGTACTCTTCGTCGGGCAAGTTTTCTTTCTTGTACCATGGATCACCTCCGTTTGCAAATTCTTGGGTCGTCAATCGATACAGCTTTCCCTGAATAATTTTTGCAGGCGACGGTAGCATCTCCAGGGCATACCCAATGGCATCCTTCTTGGAACTACCACCGACTGTAACCTGCGCAAGTAGGAGCTGCGACCCTTCTTCCCAGAGCCGAATCGTGTGCTCGCGCGTTAGTCTGCCACCATGCCTGGTAGGATTGACTGAGCGTCCTAGTGCGACAATTGAAAAAGAGCTCGTTGCTTCGAACTGAAATCCGATTTGGCCCTCGAAGTGATCTTTTTCGCCGGTATAGAGCTGGTGAAACACGTTATAAAGCCGCTTAGATGTGTGCGGCCGGAAGCTGGGGTCTCTTTCCTGCGCCGCAGCACGTTCAATCTCCTGTGATTCGATCAGCCTTGCCTTTTGATGGGCCTCCAGCTGCTGAAATCGGTGTGCCGATTTACTAACAATTTGAGATTCAGAGCAATAGTGATCCACCGTTTCGAGAAGTCTTACAACAGCCGGAAGGATCGGCCGGGCGAGCCATGTTTGGCGACGTAGCAGACACAAGGAGGATACAAACCACGGAAGCACCTCCGAAAGCAAAGGAATCTTGTATGAGCGCACACTTGCTTGGCGGGCTGCCTCTTCTCGGGAAAGAACAAATGACTCTTCTGCTTGAAATCCGACAATGTTGTCAATCAGGTCCCGATAGGCGTTCAACGAAAGGAAGCCAAACTGGATTGTTGCTTCTTGAACTTGAAGTCTTCGTTGCAACATTGCTCGCAGGTTATTTGAATCTTTTGGGCTCGCTGGGTCATTTTCAACAGAATTTGTCTTTGTCAGTTCAACCGCTTCTGATAGCAGATACAGCTGATATGTCTTCAGCAAGCGAATAGCGACATCAGGAAGCCCGTCACTATTAGGACAGCTATCAGCATCAGCTGCAAGTTGCTCCCTGTGAGAGTTCACCACTAATTTCATCAGAAGCCCTACCGTTTCTGTTACTGCTGAGGACCACGCCGCTTCTTCGGTTTCAGCCGCCACGAATGGCATGAAAGTTAAGATTCCGTCTGGCCCCGGAGTAGCAAGTAGCTCCATCATCGATGTCAATACGAAATAATTCGCTGAAGTGACCTCAAACGGGTGATCAATATAAGCTTGCAACAGTTGAAGAAGCAGTTCCAGTTTCTCGATTGCTGAGGGGTATAAAACGGATATCCCGGCCACAATAGTTCGAGCGGCGGCTTTTTCAATATCATCGGGCAATTTCGTCCCGAGACCATCGCTTTCCTCACGAATGCACGCCATTGTCTCAAGTTCCCCTCGTAGACTCCCGACCAACTCCGGTGACATGCCAAGTTCTGTTGAAGGGTCCTTCACGTCATGGCATGAAATGCTCTCCAAATTGGCACTGATGATCCCAAGAATGTGCACGCAGCCTTCTTTTCCGTCCCTGTTTGATTCAACATATGCGGCGCGGAATCGCTGGAGTACCGTCAATAGTAGCGAAAATACGTCCTTGCATGGTTGACGACAAAAAGGTTCTTCAAACTGAACAGAAGATTTCGTTGTCGAAAGCGACGAGCTCGTGCGTTCTGACTGAAGCCTATACAAATCGTAGATTTGACGAATAATTGTCGTCCCGAGCTCACCGGGTGATCCCGAATGCTGTTCAACGTCCTCACTCGCAGTATACGCTTGAGAAGTTGGATCGCTTGCTGCGTGTTCGGAGCCCGACTCTTTAACTGATATCGAGCTTTGATCCCGGCCTCCAATTCTGCAAAGTGTGCACGTTTCTGAAGAGCCTTTGTTGACAAATGAGCACTCCGAGCAAGCCCATTCTTCGACAGGATGCAAACAAGGGTCTACCCACACTGCGTGCGCGCAATGGTTTGAACCGAGGCATGACACTTTGAGTTCCAGCATCCTCACATTTCTCACATCGACTTCAAACTGCTCGATTAGACAGGTTTCAGACATCGGTTTCGATTGCCACAGCAACTTATCATCGCCAACTATCTTGAAGATCAACGAGACACCGCCGCTCTGAAGAAACTCATCGCGAGTATCATCATTAAACGCGACCCCACCACTGATCGCATGATATGCTTCAGCCAAGTCATAAATCACGTAAGCATCGCCGTGCGAAGGCGGGTGTGTTGACAAGCAGCGTTGCTTCGCCTCGCCATTAACGTGGATCGATGTACTGCCTGTCGCTGATGAATTGGTCTGCGAAGTGCTCGAGTCTCCATTGCCTGCATACCCAAGCTGATTCCCTTTTCCCAAAGTCCCATACCCAACTGAGAAATGATACTCCCTCATACTTGAAAGAAAAACCGGGTCGATATCAGCGGGTCCGGAGCTAGTGCAATCCCATTTCGTGACTCCAAGCAACGTAATTACTTTCCCCGATCCGTAAAACGAGACAGCAGGGTGTACCTCATGGCCGGCGAGATCGGTAAACACCACTCCATAATCGGTGCCATTGATTTTATAGGCAAGTGTACCATCGCCCATGTCAACATCAATTTGAACAATATCACCCGGGTGGACTTTACCAATAGTTCGGTTCAGCTTGTGTCCTCGAGCGTATAGATTGCCGTTGTAGCCTCGAAGCATCCACAGATTGGGAGATGAATCGTATCCGCTAACAGTCACGGGAAGTACAGCAGCACCGAAACAAGTCATCTCGTCGTCCTGTGTATCAGTGTCGAGGCGGAATTTCCACGAAGCCTTTCCAGAAGAGATACCACAATTCACAGCTGCATACTGATAACTAGTCTCCCGTGTCCGGACAACGAGACCTCCATCCTCGACAAGTACTCCTGTCGAGCAAACTGACGACTCGAAAGTCGCTGCAACTTTGCGAACATCACCAAAAGCGACCTCATCTCCTCCGTGTGCCAAACGTTGGGACTCTTCCCTATGGTACGCGTTTATTCCCTTGTAGAGAAGGCGGCCTTGGTCTAACGCCAGTGCTGTTATTCCGTTTCTTTGACGGTCCTCATCCTGAACTTCCAAACGGAGAAGCATGTCGACAAATAGCATCGTCACACTAAGCGATGCCGTCGACAATGCCCAGGCCCGCAATGCCCCAATAGCTTCTGCCGCCATAACTTCATCAGCGATGTCCAGCGCTCCAAGCAGCCAATGAGCCACTGCACTCAAGGTCGACTTTGGGTCTGCAAAAAGGGAGCCAGGCGCTGGCATCTTCAGTTTCAAATGCTCGATCGCATAGGCTCCGTTTCGATTCGAGGACGGCAGGCCTGACATGACAATTCGAGCCTCACAAGACAACAGTGGGAAGTTGGTTTCAATGACCGTCGGACCGGAAGACGACACCGTTCGGTCCTCCACCAGCTGCACGAAGCTGTCGCTCCCTTCAACCCGATACTGAACTCCAACCGTCTGCGGGATGTACTTCATATGCCAATGGATCGCGATCGAGCTCACCTTGGGCAGCTCCGTGGACTTGACAGCAAAGTGCACCAAGCCCGGTCTCGGCTGCGACTGCCAGGACGTACTCTCCGCCCCATCCACGGCACTGTACGCTCCATGGACATCAGAACTCGTCGACACCGACGACGCCTCCACCTGGTCCCTCTCCAGCAGCAAAACTTTATCCGGCGCCTTCTTCGTCGGGCTCCAGAACGCGTACAGCGACAGCACGGGGAAGAGCGTAAGCAGCTGCGACAGCTCCTCGAAGGGCCGTCGCGCCAGCGGGTTCTTATAGTCGAACGCGCCCAGCAGCGCCGAGAGCGTGTGGATGGCCAAGTGGTGCAGCTCCTCATTGTTCGGCGCGGTTTCCACAGGCCTCGAGATCTTCTCGACGCCGTCGCGTCGCATGAGCTCGCACGCGATCTTGGAGCTGTGGGAAATGACCGCCAGCCGGCGCTCCAGCACGTGCGTGAACACGGGCGTGGGCAGCGCCTCGATGAGCATCTCCTCGAGCGTGCGCACCGATCCCTTGTCCATGGGCGAGCGGTCCACGACGCCCGCGCTCGTCATGTGGCGGTAGTCGGCCACGCTCTGGCGGCACTTGAGCTTGCGGTTCTTGTGCATGCGGTGCTCCGTGGGCAGGTCGCCCGCCGCGTTCTCGCCGCACAGCAGCGACGACACGAAGGCGTCCTGCAGCACGTTGGCCTGCAGCTGCCGCAGGTACTCGTCGCTCTGCAGATACTCGTCCCAGCACGAGGCCGTCGAGTACTGCAGCGACGCGAAGCACACGGCGCAGCAGCGCGTGCGGCCCGAGTGCAGTCGCGCGGGTTTGGGCATCCAGCCGTCCTCGTCGTCGCCTGTGCCCCAGGCCTCCGCCTCGACGCGGGGCGTCGC
>AUVH01059995.1:0-21958 GCA_000443045.1 Phytophthora x cambivora | reverse complement strand
CCAACTACCAGACGGTGGAGGACGTGGCGGCCGAGCGCGGCGTGAGCATCAGCATCAGCCGCCCGCCTTTGCAGCAGGCGCAGCCCATCGCGGCGCTCACGGCGTCGGGGCCCGCGCGGCCGCCGCGGCCCGGCGCCGGCTCGTTCGAGCTGCTGCAGGCCAAGTTTGGCTTCCAGGAAGGCAACGTGCTGAACCAGCGCGAGCACTTCGAGTGCTGGGTGCTCAACTACGAGTCGCGCATCCTCGAGGCCCAAGTGTCGCCCGTGGACACGGAGAGCGCCATCCAGAGCATCCACGCCAAGTTCTTCCGCAACTACGTCAAGTGGTGCCAGTTCCTGCGCACGCAGCCGCTGCTGCTGGACACGGCGCCGTACGCGGGCGCAGCGGAGCGGCAAGTGGCGCTGTTCCTGCTCATCTGGGGCGAGAGCGCCAACCTGCGCTTCATGCCCGAGTGTCTGTGCTTCCTGTACCACAAGATGGCGGCCAAGCTCGACGGCCTCGAGTCTCTGCCCAACGCGCCCGAGGGCGCGTTCCTGCGCCGCGTCGTGCGGCCGCTCTACTCGGTGGTGGCCAAGATGCGCGACGTGACGTCGGGCGTGGACCACAAGAACGTGACGAACTATGACGACGTGAACGAGTTCTTCTGGAGGGACTCGTGTCTGCACTTTGATGAGTTCAATGTGGCCGAAGCCGTGAACGTGCGGGAGTTTAAAACGTTCAAGGAGCGGCGCAGCTTCTGCAACCCGTTCCTGGCCTTCTTCCGGATCTACTTCTTCCTCTTCGTGATGCTGCACGTGCTGGTCGTGATCGGGTATGTGGCGTACCGTTCGGGGCCCGACGACACGGGCGGGTTCCACTTTTATTCCAACTTCTTCACGGCCGAGATCTCGGACATCCGCAACCACGCCTTCTACTCCATCTTCATGTCGATCAGCGGCTTGCTGGCGCTCAAGGTGGTGCTGGATATCTGGCTGGACGGCACGCGGGTCTTCGGCCGGATGATGTACGCCGTGTCGGTGTTTTTCCGACTTGTGTGGCACACGGTGTTCTTTGGACTCTTCACGGCCGTGAACGCAGCGCCGTACGAGAAGCTCGTGGGCTCGAGCGACTTGCTCACGATGGCTCCGGTTTTCATTGGAATCTACATGGTGCCGATCGTGCTATCGTCCATTATGCAGATGTTCTTCCGTGGAGTTATCTGGCGCTCGGCCTTCCTGAGCTCGCTCGACGGAACGCGGGAGCAGTACATTGGTCGCTCGATGGGCCAGAGCTGGGGGGATTTCATGGGCTACGGATTGTTCTGGACGATCATCTTCGCGTGCAAGTTCTTGTTCAATCTGCAGCTTATGGTGAAGCCTCTGATCGGGCCCAGTGTCGAAATCTACAGCGTGGATGTTTCTACTGCCCAGCTCGAAAACGGTATCATCGAGTCCAACCACAACATCGCGTTCTTGGCTGCTATGTGGGCCCCGGTAGTCCTCGTGTATATTTACGACTCGCAGATTTGGCTCGCCATCGCACAGGCCATTGTAGGTGCCTGGATTGGATTCCGTCTCAAGATCGGACACTCGGCACGAATCAAGGAGTTCGTGACGCGTCTTCAGCAGGCGCCGAACTTATTCGACGAAAAAATCGTGTCTGCTGCGGCCCGTGGCCAACTTGCCATCAACAACAACCCGCTGTCATCAAGCTCTGTAGCTCCCGAAGCCAATAGTCGTCTGCGTTTCGCGGTAGTGTGGAACGAAATCGTGAGCAGCTTCCGTTTATCCGATTTGCTCGATGACCGCGAGACGGCCATTCTTCAATATCAGATTTCAGACACTGGAGCCGTCGAGGAGCCTGTGTTTTTGATTGCTGGCGAGGCCCAAGCGGCCGCGGATATTGCTGCCAAGGCCAAAACAAAGCGCATGAGCGATGGCCAGCTCTTCAAAGAACTTAAAAAGGCAGGAGTGCTGGGCTGTGCCAACAACTGCGTTGACATCTTGTTCCAGATATTGCGACAGCTACTGGGCCCCCAGGACTCGGAGCTCGTTGGTGTTTTCCATCAGATTCTGGCGGGAGGAAAAGTCAGCGGTGTGGTGAATCTCACGCACATTGGATTGGTGCGCGAGAATGTTGTCGACTTGCTTGCGAGTATTTTGGATCTGCCAGAACCAACTGTGGTTCCCTCAGGCACCGCATTTGGCTTCCCTCACGACCAGGTTCTTGTTGTCGTGCAGCGCGTGGATGCTCTTTTGAAAAGCATTGAACTGATGTTGGAGGAAGAATGGATGGCGGAGAAATTACGCAAGTCGATGTTCGCCAAGATTACGCCTGACCTTGCTTACCAGAAGGAACAGTTGCTGTCAATCTTTGCCGATCGCATTAGCCAGCGTGACTCCAACTCGCCGACGCGTACAACCTCGCCGAGTTCAAATGAAAGTGTTGTCTCGCTTTCCACGCGACTCTTCTTCTTGCTGACGCTGGACGCTGCCGACGCGTTGCCTCGTTGTCACGAAGCCCAGCGCCGCATGAGTTTCTTCTTGAACTCATTGCACATGAAGATCCCGGGCATTGCCTCGATTGCAGCGATGCAGTCGTTCTCCGTTGTCACGCCATACTACAATGAAACCGTGCTGTTCTCGATTGATGAACTGAACGGACGTGTGGATTCGAACCCGCTCTTCCGTAAGGTGGAGCAAAAGGGCCGCGACCTCAGCATTTTGAAATACCTGGTTACTTTCCACGATGACGAATGGGGCAACTTCCTCGAGCGCGTGGGTGTGGCCTCTATGGATGAAGCTCTTGCGGAGACACCGACACAGGTTCGTTTGTGGGCATCAATGCGCGGACAAACGCTAGCACGCACGGTGCACGGCATGATGATGTATGAAGATGCACTGAAAATGTTGCGTTGGCTTGAAATCGGCTCCGACGAAAACATTTCCCACTTGGAAAAAATTAAGCACATGGATCGCATCGCTGGTCTCAAGTTCTCGTACGTGACCAGTTGCCAGATTTACGCTGATCAACTTGCGGCTGGTGACTCGCGTGCTTCGGATATCGATCTTCTTATGCGTAAGTACCCGAACTGGCGTGTGAGCTATGTTGACACGATTCGCCCACCTGCAGGCAGTGGCACAGATCCTCGTTATGACTGCGTGCTGGTTAAATCGGACGGTGATGAAATCGTCGAAGTTTACCGCTACGAATTGCCTGGCAACCCGATGGTTGGTGAGGGCAAGCCTGAGAATCAGAACGTTGCGATTCCGTTCACCCGTGGTGAGTACATCCAGACAATCGATATGAACCAAGAGCACTACTTCGAAGAAGCGCTCAAGATTCCCAATTTCCTGGCTACGGCTACGGCAAACGGAAAGAATGTCACCATTATTGGTATGAAGGAACACATTTTCACAGGGCGAGCATCATCTTTGGCGCATTTCATGACCCTACAAGAGTTGGTGTTCGTCAGTCTGACGCAGCGTGTACTTGCGAATCCCCTCCAGAGTCGTATGCACTACGGTCACCCTGATGTGTTTGAGAAGTCGTTTATTATGTCCAATGGTGGCGTGTCGAAGGCCAGCAAGGGAATTAACTTGTCTGAAGATGTGTTCGCTGGTTACAACGTCGCACTTCGTGGCGAAAAGGTTACCCACGAAGAATTCATGCAGTGCGGCAAGGGTCGTGATGTGACTCTGAGCCAGATTAACGCTTTCGAGGCCAAACTTGCGAATGGTAGCGCTGAAAGTTCATTGAGCCGCGAGTCACACCGAATGGGTGCCGGTATGGACTTCTTCCGGCTGAACTCGATGTTCTATGGCCACATGGGTTTCTACATCTGTAACGCACTGGTGGTGCTTTGTGTGTTCGCTTACGCGTACGGCAAGGTTTACATTGTGCTGCACGAAGAGATCGAGCAATCTACCATTATCACCACGAGCTACCTGGACGATCTCGCACAAGTGATGAACACGCAGTTCATTTTCCAGTTCGGTATGCTGATGACCATCCCGCTGATTGCCACGCTGTTTGTGGAGTATGGGTGGCACCAGGCTGTGGTGAACTTTGTGGAGCTTGTCGTGACACTTGGCCCGGTGTTCTACATTTTCGAGACTGGCACGAAGTCGCACTTCTACGACATTGCTCTCATGCGCGGTGGCTCTAAGTACCGCGGTACCGGTCGTGGGTTTGCCATTGTTCGTGAAACTCTCGTGAACTTTTACAAGGAGTACGCAGCATCACATTACCGTAAGGCTGTGGAGCTGATGGGTTTGATGATCATCTTTGGCACATACGGCAACTTCAACATCGGTAAGGACGTGCTGACTGAGTACTGTGCGACTGCGGATTTCGACTGCGATAAAAATCCTGACCAAATCCCGTCGAACATTACGCTGCTGAACGCGTACAGCTCAAAGGGCCAAGATTATGGCATTGCTTCGTTTGCTGTATGGTTGCTTGGCACGTGCTGGCTGCTTGCACCGTTCCTGTTCAACACGGATGGCCTGGACTTTTCGAAGACTCGAGTGGATATCACGTATTGGCTCACTTGGCTCATGTCCGTGCGGGAGGAGGAAAATGACGAGAGACTGCTTCCGAGCAACAATCCTTCAGGGCCGATGGACACATGGAACGACTTTTACAACTATGAGGCCAGTCTGATGTACCCTATTGGTCCAATGAGCCGCTTCGTCTACGCTGTCCGCGATTTCCGTCATCCACTGGTCATGTACTATATCTTTACCTTCTCCTTCAAGCTAGGCGACATCGGAATGCTGTTAGGATGTATCGGCGGAATTACAATTCTGCTATGGATCGGTGGCTTTGGCATCGGAATGTGCATGCGCAACAAAGCTCGCGTTCCGCGTGGAATGCTGTATGTGCTTATGGTGTTGATCATTGGCGTGGCGCCTTTTATCGTGGGTTCCATGCAAGATTGGGATGGAATTAAGTCGTTCTCGCTGACGGTTGCTATTTTCACTGGACTGTTTTCGCTACTGCATTACTTGCAACTGCTGCACGGATTGTTTGGTTTGCCCATTGCGAAGTGGGGCCTTGTGCGCGAACTTGCCTTCTTCTTTGATGTGATTGTGGGTATGTTCCTTGCCGTCCCCCTCTTGGTGTTGTCGGCCTTCCCATTTATGAAGACGATTCAAACGCGTATGATGTACAATGGCGGTTTCTCTCGCGCATTGAGTTCTGGAAGCGAGTTCGCGGCCTCATTGAGTGTTGTCGTAGGCGGCCTTGGTGGCTTCACATACGGCTGGCTGACTTGCCTCATCTTCTCATTGGGATACGTGAACTCCTCATCAGACAACTTCGTGAACGAGTCGTTCATTTACTTCAACAACGAGACGCTGGATGGCGCCTTGGATTTGGCGATGATCAAGGTGTACGCGGCTGGTGCAGCTGCCGTTGGCGTCATTCTAAGCGGCGGCTTAGCACACGTAATTGGCCGTCGCTGGACGATCGAGGTTTCATGCTTTGTGACGTTCGCTGGCTGTGCTCTCGTGTGGCTGGAGTCGAGCTCGATGGTGCTGATCGGAATCTGCTTGGCATCAGCGGGTATCGCAATGCTCTCGCTTGTGTGCCCTCTGTACAACTTTGAGATCTGCATGCAAGGTTGGAAGGGCAAGGGTGTGCTGCTGTTCCTCACCAGCGCTGGCCTGGGTTACATGATCGAGGCAGTGCTTATTAACGATACCAACGCCACAACCATGTCCAAGGACTGGGGTAACTCGCCGTACCATGACTGGCAATGGCAGTTTATCTTCGGTATCATCCCGATTGTGCTACTTGTACCAAGCATGTTCTTCCTCCCTGAAAGTCACTACTGGGAGTATCGCCGCAAGAATGACCCGAAGGCGGCTGAAGTCGCGCTGACGCGCCTGCGACAGCGTCATGATGTGATGGAGGAGGTGGGTGAGCTGAAGGACTCGTTCGTGGTGAAGGCCGGTCGCGTGAACGTGCCATTCCGTATCGTGCTCGTGATCGTGCTTCAGGCCACTTTCGCATTGTTCACGTCCGGTGCGTTGCTGCACCGCGTGCATGTGCAGCCGTCTCCCAGTCAATCTGGCGCGCAGACGTCGAAGTGGCAGATCTACTATGGTATTATGACGTTCGTGGGCGCGGTGCTGAGCCTGCTCACGGTCGATAGCCTGCGCCGCAAGACGATCTTCAAGGACGTGCTTCCATTCTCAGCTGCGCTGTCCCTCGCGTGTGGCGCAATGGGACTGGCGAACCAGGAGAGCAGCGTGATCACGCAGATCTTGGTGTTCCTGGTATTCGTCAGTGGCTCGCTGAGTCTCACGTGCGGCACGTGGATCACGGCGATCGAGGTGTTCCCTCCCTACCAGAATGGACGCTTCATCATCATGTCCTTCGCCGTGTACTACGCCGTACATGCTGCGATCTACGTGGCGGAGCCTTCCTTTGCGATCAGCCACTTGGCTTTCGCCGGCTTGTGCCTGCTGCTCACGGTCTTCATGTTCGTCGTGTGCGCCAGCTCCAAGTACGGCGCCATCGAGCTCAAGAGCGAGAAGAAGATGCGCAAGGACGCCGAGGCCGCGCGCAACGCGCCGTCCTTCGCTGTGCGTGCGTCCCGCTCGCAGAGCTTCCTGCGGTCGCGCTCGCAGGTGCGGCGCTCGTCGAGTCACTACTCAGCGGTGACGCTGACCCCGCAAGAAGCCAGCTACTCGAACTTCGAGTCCCCCGCCGGCCTCAACGTCCACGGCGGCACCCGCCGGACACTCAACGGCTCGCAGGCATTGTAAGAACCCGCCGCCGTTAGCCACCGACCTTCTCCCCATCCAACACAAAAACACACACATGAAGCGTGCAGGATGAGAAGAAGACGGAGAGATGAAAGAAAAAGAAGAAGATGATGAGAAGTAACGAAAAGCTTATATATGGATGGATCACTGCATTGTTCGAACATGTACACGCCCCTGTTTGCAATTATTCAAGTTGAAGCAGTCCATTTCCCCACATCCCATTGGCTACACCCATTTCAACCAATCCCATCCTTCCGTAGCTCCTCATATCTTTTTTTTCTCTACTCAGATCAAGAGATCATGGAGGCGGAGGAGCTCGACCCGGCGCGCGTCTCGCGCTCCAGCACCAGCGCCGGCACGAGCCCAAGCGACCAAGGCCCAAGCGAAGACACCTCCGCGCAGGCGCAAGCGCAAGCGACGCCCCGCGTCGAGGCGGAGGCCTGGGGCACAGGCGACGACGAGGACGGCTGGATGCCCAAACCCGCGCGACTGCACTCGGGCCGCACGCGCTGCTGCGCCGTGTGCTTCGCGTCGCTGCAGTACTCGACGGCCTCGTGCTGGGACGAGTATCTGCAGAGCGACGAGTACCTGCGGCAGCTGCAGGCCAACGTGCTGCAGGACGCCTTCGTGTCGTCGCTGCTGTGCGGCGAGAACGCGGCGGGCGACCTGCCCACGGAGCACCGCATGCACAAGAACCGCAAGCTCAAGTGCCGCCAGAGCGTGGCCGACTACCGCCACATGACGAGCGCGGGCGTCGTGGACCGCTCGCCCATGGACAAGGGATCGGTGCGCACGCTCGAGGAGATGCTCATCGAGGCGCTGCCCACGCCCGTGTTCACGCACGTGCTGGAGCGCCGGCTGGCGGTCATTTCCCACAGCTCCAAGATCGCGTGCGAGCTCATGCGACGCGACGGCGTCGAGAAGATCTCGAGGCCTGTGGAAACCGCGCCGAACAATGAGGAGCTGCACCACTTGGCCATCCACACGCTCTCGGCGCTGCTGGGCGCGTTCGACTATAAGAACCCGCTGGCGCGACGGCCCTTCGAGGAGCTGTCGCAGCTGCTTACGCTCTTCCCCGTGCTGTCGCTGTACGCGTTCTGGAGCCCGACGAAGAAGGCGCCGGATAAAGTTTTGCTGCTGGAGAGGGACCAGGTGGAGGCGTCGTCGGTGTCGACGAGTTCTGATGTCCATGGAGCGTACAGTGCCGTGGATGGGGCGGAGAGTACGTCCTGGCAGTCGCAGCCGAGACCGGGCTTGGTGCACTTTGCTGTCAAGTCCACGGAGCTGCCCAAGGTGAGCTCGATCGCGATCCATTGGCATATGAAGTACATCCCGCAGACGGTTGGAGTTCAGTATCGGGTTGAAGGGAGCGACAGCTTCGTGCAGCTGGTGGAGGACCGAACGGTGTCGTCTTCCGGTCCGACGGTCATTGAAACCAACTTCCCACTGTTGTCTTGTGAGGCTCGAATTGTCATGTCAGGCCTGCCGTCCTCGAATCGAAACGGAGCCTATGCGATCGAGCATTTGAAACTGAAGATGCCAGCGCCTGGCTCCCTTTTTGCAGACCCAAAGTCGACCTTGAGTGCAGTGGCTCATTGGCTGCTTGGAGCGCTGGACATCGCTGATGAAGTTATGGCGGCAGAAGCTATTGGGGCATTGCGGGCCTGGGCATTGTCGACGGCATCGCTTAGTGTGACGATGCTATTTGTCGACATGCTTCTCCGTTTGGAAGTTCAGGATGAGGACCGTCAAAGAAACGGAATAACAGCACTGGCGTTAGACCAAGGCCGCCTTCTCTACAAGGGAATAAACGCGTACCATAGGGAAGAGTCCCAACGTTTGGCACACGGAGGAGATGAGGTCGCTTTTGGTGATGTTCGCAAAGTTGCAGCGACTTTCGAGTCGTCAGTTTGCTCGACAGGAGTACTTGTCGAGGATGGAGGTCTCGTTGTCCGGACACGGGAGACTAGTTATCAGTATGCAGCTGTGAATTGTGGTATCTCTTCTGGAAAGGCTTCGTGGAAATTCCGCCTCGACACTGATACACAGGACGACGAGATGACTTGTTTCGGTGCTGCTGTACTTCCCGTGACTGTTAGCGGATACGATTCATCTCCCAATCTGTGGATGCTTCGAGGCTACAACGGCAATCTATACGCTCGAGGACACAAGCTGAACCGAACTATTGGTAAAGTCCACCCGGGTGATATTGTTCAAATTGATGTTGACATGGGCGATGGTACACTTGCCTATAAAATCAATGGCACCGATTATGGAGTGGTGTTTACCGATCTCGCCGGCCATGAGGTACACCCTGCTGTCTCGTTTTACGGATCGGGGAAAGTAATTACGTTGCTTGGAGTCACGAAATGGGATTGCACTAGCTCCGGACCCGCTGATATCGACCCGGTTTTTCTTTCAAGTATGAGGGAGTATCATTTCTCAGTTGGGTATGGGACTTTGGGAAAAGGGAATCAGCTTGGGTATGCAGGCAATGGAGACTCGAGCACTTCGCAGACCAATTCATCAGCGACAGGCAGTACATCGATCCACGTTAATGGCGAGGCGAAGCAACGCTGCTTGTCAACACACCCGCCTTCGCACGGCGATGCTTACGTGATTTATGACTTGGCTGAAGCATATCATGCGATCAGTGGTGGGGTCGCGTTTAATGATGATACTCGCGATGAGTTTCTTCAGAGCGGCGGTGTCTCGTTGATCTTCAAGATAGTTGGCGATGATAAGTTGCTGTGGCAATCGAAACCGATGTCTGAAACCTGTCTAATCGAGCAGTTTGAAGTCGATGTGAGAAATGTGAGGATGCTGGAACTCAAAGTGTCATGCCTCGGTTCAAACCATTGCGCGCACGCAGTGTGGGTAGACCCTTGTTTGCATCCTGTCGAAGAATGGGCTTGCTCGGAGTGCTCATTTGTCAACAAAGGCTCTTCAGAAACGTGCACACTTTGCAGAATTGGAGGCCGGGATCAAAGCTCGATATCAGTTAAAGAGTCGGGCTCCGAACACGCAGCAAGCGATCCAACTTCTCAAGCGTATACTGCGAGTGAGGACGTTGAACAGCATTCGGGATCACCCGGTGAGCTCGGGACGACAATTATTCGTCAAATCTACGATTTGTATAGGCTTCAGTCAGAACGCACGAGCTCGTCGCTTTCGACAACGAAATCTTCTGTTCAGTTTGAAGAACCTTTTTGTCGTCAACCATGCAAGGACGTATTTTCGCTACTATTGACGGTACTCCAGCGATTCCGCGCCGCATATGTTGAATCAAACAGGGACGGAAAAGAAGGCTGCGTGCACATTCTTGGGATCATCAGTGCCAATTTGGAGAGCATTTCATGCCATGACGTGAAGGACCCTTCAACAGAACTTGGCATGTCACCGGAGTTGGTCGGGAGTCTACGAGGGGAACTTGAGACAATGGCGTGCATTCGTGAGGAAAGCGATGGTCTCGGGACGAAATTGCCCGATGATATTGAAAAAGCCGCCGCTCGAACTATTGTGGCCGGGATATCCGTTTTATACCCCTCAGCAATCGAGAAACTGGAACTGCTTCTTCAACTGTTGCAAGCTTATATTGATCACCCGTTTGAGGTCACTTCAGCGAATTATTTCGTATTGACATCGATGATGGAGCTACTTGCTACTCCGGGGCCAGACGGAATCTTAACTTTCATGCCATTCGTGGCGGCTGAAACCGAAGAAGCGGCGTGGTCCTCAGCAGTAACAGAAACGGTAGGGCTTCTGATGAAATTAGTGGTGAACTCTCACAGGGAGCAACTTGCAGCTGATGCTGATAGCTGTCCTAATAGTGACGGGCTTCCTGATGTCGCTATTCGCTTGCTGAAGACATATCAGCTGTATCTGCTATCAGAAGCGGTTGAACTGACAAAGACAAATTCTGTTGAAAATGACCCAGCGAGCCCAAAAGATTCAAATAACCTGCGAGCAATGTTGCAACGAAGACTTCAAGTTCAAGAAGCAACAATCCAGTTTGGCTTCCTTTCGTTGAACGCCTATCGGGACCTGATTGACAACATTGTCGGATTTCAAGCAGAAGAGTCATTTGTTCTTTCCCGAGAAGAGGCAGCCCGCCAAGCAAGTGTGCGCTCATACAAGATTCCTTTGCTTTCGGAGGTGCTTCCGTGGTTTGTATCCTCCTTGTGTCTGCTACGTCGCCAAACATGGCTCGCCCGGCCGATCCTTCCGGCTGTTGTAAGACTTCTCGAAACGGTGGATCACTATTGCTCTGAATCTCAAATTGTTAGTAAATCGGCACACCGATTTCAGCAGCTGGAGGCCCATCAAAAGGCAAGGCTGATCGAATCACAGGAGATTGAACGTGCTGCGGCGCAGGAAAGAGACCCCAGCTTCCGGCCGCACACATCTAAGCGGCTTTATAACGTGTTTCACCAGCTCTATACCGGCGAAAAAGATCACTTCGAGGGCCAAATCGGATTTCAGTTCGAAGCAACGAGCTCTTTTTCAATTGTCGCACTAGGACGCTCAGTCAATCCTACCAGGCATGGTGGCAGACTAACGCGCGAGCACACGATTCGGCTCTGGGAAGAAGGGTCGCAGCTCCTACTTGCGCAGGTTACAGTCGGTGGTAGTTCCAAGAAGGATGCCATTGGGTATGCCCTGGAGATGCTACCGTCGCCTGCAAAAATTATTCAGGGAAAGCTGTATCGATTGACGACCCAAGAATTTGCAAACGGAGGTGATCCATGGTACAAGAAAGAAAACTTGCCCGACGAAGAGTACGACGAGTCGTTCATCAAAATTTTGCGCGATTGCTATGCCTCCGGATCTGTTGGGTTTCCGGGCTCTCAAAACATGATGGGGGCAGCGTATGGTGTACCAACGTTTATGGTTCAAGACGAAACCCCTTTGGCTAGTCTTCCACGGTTTGTTCCTCCGCACGGGTGCCTTTCACTGCGGTTCAACGCGAAGAAGACGTTGAACTCGGTTTGTGTTAGTCACACTGGCACTTCGGCTTATGTGAAAGATGGCACGGATACATGGCGGACTTGTCTCTTGAGAACGGCTTTCCTTCATGGTGTGCATTCGGTTGATTTTGCTCTCAAGAGCTCGCGCGCGGGAGGATCCGTGTCTGGTCATATTTGCATTGGAATTGACTGGAGACAGCCACGAGAACAAAGTCGTTTGAATGCTCAGTTATCCGCTTACGAGACGTTTATGGGGGAAACGGCGACAAGTATCGGATGGATGCCCTCCATTGGTGCTGTTTGGGTGAAAGGCAAACGCTACGATTACGGCCCCAGACTCTCGGTTTCGGCGGGCGATATTTTCACGATTACCATTGATTACGATTTACAACTCTTGGCGTTTGCATATAATGGCAAGGACCTGGGGGTTGCGGTGGGTCCTAAAGAGTTCCGACCCCGTGGCACTACCATTGAGGGACTTCCACAAGTGGTAACTGCAGGTGTGTCGCTCTACGGCTCTCAAGATGTAGTTCAAGTTCGCTCGTCAGGGATTGCAAAGTCAACTCTCCGTATCCACTGGCTTTTCGATTTGCACAACTTGTTGGCCTCCCTGGCTGGGCGGATAACGAGTACATTAATTGCTGGACACCCCGTGGATGGCGTGGAAGAGGAGCTATTGGCATGGTTGCAGTCACCGCTACTCAGCGGGGGAGTTGCCGAGTCCCTTGCAGGACTTGAACAGTCAGGTGCCAATGCACCGTTGCGCTGGAATGATGCGCTCCAAGCCGAATGCGCTCGCTATCCTGCAAACGACGGAGGGTCTGGAAGTGGCGTCTTGAAGAGCCTGACATCAAATGCACCATCCAGCGTTGAAAAAGAAGCCATTTTGAGGAAGCGTGTTTCTGGAGGGCGCTTGGATGCTACTGAAGGTGGCAATCAGCGTGACCCATCTTTTTGGGGTAATTGGACGATGGATATGACGGAACGTGGAACCGTGCAACTGATTATGTCTTGGTTGGAGAAGCACTGTCCAGATCGTACCTTTATGAGCCGGCTTGGAAGATTCCCCTCATGTGAACGGTGGATGTGCGCAGCTTTGATCATGCATGCGCCATTTCACGTGATCCAGGAGGTACAGGCAATTGCTGCGGGCGCTGGTGCGAGTATGGCGGGGGAAGTTGTTGGGGCTGACTTCTTTCTTGCTCACGCTAATTTAACTCCGTCTGATGATCTTGTTCTCGTTTGGAAGCGAGTGTTGATTCTTCGTCACTGGCTGATCAAGACTAGGCAAGAATACCGAGCGAAAGAAGCAGACGATTCTTCGTCGAACGAGAAGGCGAAGAACGAGGGGCTACCTGAAAAGGAATCTGATACTGTTGGATCAAAACGTTTGAGTGATGATATCAATTTGGAGCAAAGTGTGGTAGTGCCGAAAACATTCGACGAGCTGGTTCAGCAAGTGATCCAACGAGCAGAGTTTTTGTGTAAGTTAGCACCGCCGTCAGAGGAAGCCGAACGTCTGAAGGGGGACTCTCAAGTAGCTCTGTTGAACTTGGCTGAAAAATGGAGTGCACAAAAAACACCCCCTTCATTACAGCCGATGCTCGAGCGGTGGAAAACGCTAGGCGAGGCAGATAGTTCGAAATGGTCTGGTATCGTGGATGTGCTGCGAGCTCAACATCGTTGGAGGGCTCGTCGAGCCTCAATTCAAGCGCTTGCCATCCCAACATCTGCACTGGTACCGAATACTACCCAACAACCGACTGACAGTGACGACAACGATGACATTGACGCGTCTGATGATGTCACTGTGAGCAAGAAATACGACTACACGAACAGTTTCTCTGCGATGATGAAAGCCTGCGAATTGTATATTCGCGACGGTACTGGTGCTCCACCCGAAGTCCTAGCGCTGCTTCTTGAGAGACGACAGCGGCGATCTGATTCGCGCTTATTCGGCCTTCAAGCGATGAAAAGCATTATATCGCTGCTGTCGTATGACTCAGCTATTCACAACGCCCTGATCTTTCTGCGTCCTGCCATGAGGGGATTCACTGATAGTGAGAAAGAGTCTCGCGAGCTGAATGACGGGCAAGTTGTGGCGGAGACGTTCCGGGCTACAGTCCGCCACCATTACCTGAAGGGTCTCGAGGGCTGTAATCGACAGACTATCGATAACGTTCAAGGTGCTTTCTGTGATTTATACGCATATCTGGCTCAGTTGCTTGGAGGAAGCTCTGGCTATAGTGTTTCGGATCCGCAGTTGAAGCAGACGATTCTGTGCGCATGGAGTTTGGATTTCGAGCCCCGAGACCATCAGTTCCTGCTGGACACAGGGATGTTATCCAAGTTGCAAGAAATATTTTCTATCAGTTCTGTTCTACGAGAGGCAGTTGCCGACAACAACTGTACTAACGGTACCGACGATGCTTTGACTTCTAGTTCTCTACGCCAGTACTCAAGTATCAATTGGCACCCTCTGTCGGAGGAATTTGTTCAACAAGGACTGCTGCAAAGCGGCTACATGACAAAGCGCGATGTGATTCGTCTGCTTCGTCGGTCTCCTCACTACGCCTGCTCCGCAGCATGGTGGAAAAAGAACGAATTGGATTTGGAGGGCGCGACAGATGCGGTGCCGTTAACATCACGCCACACCGCTTCATCACTTTCATTGCTATATGCTGATATGCTAGCCGGACTCCAACGAAAGCTGCTAGGGCCTCCAGCTCGAACATCTAGTTCACACGCGCTGCTGTTTGGTGCTAAGATAACACCATCAACCACGCGTGGGACACAGGCATCAACAAACCCGAAACCGGACGATGTCAGCTACGTGGAGATGGCAGCACTGGGTGAGGTGAAGGATTTCACTATAGAAATGTGGATCTATCCAACCGAATTGATGGGGTGCCAAGCTTTGCGATGCGACAATGGTGTTGAAAGTGGCAGTGTGTATCTGGAGTTAATTGACCGACACTTGCAACTATCGATTCCAGGCAACTTCCCTCGCGAACGGCTGTTTAGATCATTCCAGTTCCGTACATTTGAGTGGACCCATTGTGCGGTTGTTTATGATTCAACTGCACGCTCTGTCGAGCTTTACGTGAACGGGGTATTGTCGGAGAAGGTGGCCTTTGAGCGTATATGCGGCAATATCAGTTTCCGAGCTTCACGGCTCGGTTGTTGGATGAGTGGCGTTGACGCACAAGGTGCAGCACTGACAAACGTCTCAGCTCAACGCAAGTTCAAGGGATCCATTGCAGAAGTTCGAATATGGAGAATCTCTCGTACTGGTTACGACATTCTCCTTGGCTACCAGCGCAGTGTTCCACTAGCTAAACCCTCTGCTGATTCATCTTTGACAAACTCACAAGTACCCAAGAAGTTACTTGGGCTGTGGCATGTGACGGAAGGAGATGGCATCTGCGTCTACGATTCCGCGCCTGTTGTGCAACTCGCGACCGCAGGCTCAGACGCAAGGGGCAACAATTTAACGGCGTCCCATTGTCGCTGGATTCCTACATGTATACCAGTCTTCGGGAACGACATTTTGGACAGTTTGCAACCAAACGAGTGGAGTACAGTGATTGCATGCATTCGGGCTTTCCAACGAAGAGTTCGATCGTGGCTAGCAAGACAGTTTGACGAGTCAGTTAGACTATCAAAACTGATCTGTGAACATGATGAGCGCGCTTCCATTCAAAAGTGGAGCCAGTTGTCTCGGGTAGGTGACGATGATGACGACGTGGACTTCTCAGATAGTGACGATGCCTACGTGAGTGAAGGCCAAATTGGAAGAGGGGAGCTTGTGACGGGAGCCAGCCAACCATTGGACGCGGCTGCAAGCAAACTGATCTTGCAGTGGAATGCATGCACGGATGAACAAATGATTATTCGCAAGCAAACTAGACGATGCGCCTGGGTGGTTTTCCGCTTCTTAGCGTCAACTGGTATCAGTGGGGCTTACGAAAGGCGGGAGGGAGAAGCGAAGTCTGTTGCGGCTTTTGCGAAACAAAAGCGGAAACAACGGCTTCAGAAGGCTGGCAGCTCCGGTAATGTGGCCGTTATTAGTGGACTGCCAAGTGCAGAAGCTTCACGCCCTCAGGGCTCAAGTTTCACAGAAGAAGATGTAGCTGCACGTACAGCCGAAGCTGCCAGTGATGCGGCAAAGAGTGCGGCTACTAACAGAGAACTGGAAGAGCCTGTACTTCAAACGTTATGGTTCTCGAAAGAGTTCCATCGAAAAGTGTTTGAAGTACTTGAAAAAGAGCTGATTCAAGGCAAAGAACTGACTGAAGAAGCCGAAGGGCTGACACGTGCCCAGCGAATGCTTCGTTCTGTATCGACTCCGGTTCAAAAGCGAGGTGCAAGTCTTCGTCAGTATCCAAGCGATGTAGGTCGTGGAAAATCTGGTTTTGTGAACATCCACCATGCCCCGAGCGACTTAACGGGAGATATCGAAGTGCTGGAGCCTCTGGAAGTGGAGACGCACATGTTCAGTGTCCTGTTGTTCATGCTTTCTCAAAGCCAACAATCTCCGGCAATCACATACCTGGTGCGCCCTCACATGCTTCGAGGGCTGCTAGAGATGTTACGCCTGGCATCACCTCGATCCCAGCGTGTTGTTAAGTTGCTTCTCCGCAGAATCTGCTGCAGCGGAAGTGTCACGCCGTCCGACGTAGGTGCCATTCTTGGGTCTGAGTCGGTGCTGATTGATTTGCTACTTGATCAAGTAGCAGAGTCTGTGTGCAGTACAGCTGCACCTATGCCAACGCACGCCGTTAATGTTCCGCCAAGCAGTGCATTAGTTGGAACGTCGGACCGAGAAACCACAAAGGCGTCCACGGAGTCTTTAAGCAACCCTATTGGATTCCGCTCCGGTCAGATCTCACTGGTGGTGGCTTCGGAAAGCGTGGCGCTGCTGCGCCGATTACTGATGGAGAAAAAGTGGCAACAGGGTGTTGCTGAAAATCTGTGCAACGCTATTCGCAACATCGCACCGACCTTGGCTAGGAAGAAGTCTGGCCCGCCGTCACCTGATGTAAGGGCAAGCCCGGATCCCTCCGATATTAGGTTTCGAGCAGCAATTATTCGTGCTGTCGGAGCTCTGTGTGTACTTGGTTCACATTCCGATTGCGTACGAGTTGGCGGAAAGGTTGCTGTGGCTGCACAAGGCCCTAACAGTACGAGTGACATTAGCGCTGACGGCAGTGGCCAATCAGTGAGTGCAACATTGATTGAGATGAACTCGCAAGCTTCGACCGTTCGTGTAGTGTTCCATCCTACATCTTCGGAGGTTGATTTCGACCCCAGTCACAACATTCAAGATGTGAAGCTGTCGGCTGTGTCCCCCACTGAAGAAGTTTGTTTACCTCCGACGGCAGTACCCCTTACAATGGATATGATGCCAGTGATTCTTCAGCTCTCATCCTTGGATGAAACTAGCGTCTTGAAAGAGTTTGATAGTCTGTGGAGACTTCAAATCCGATCTCGTGCATTGCTGGCGCTGGAAGCCCTCTTGCGCCACTCGCTTCACGTTACGAAAAGTTTTGCACATGACACTATGGCTCAGAATCTGCTTCGGTTCGCTCTAACGCCCATCAGCCTTAGCAGCTTTCTTACCCTGCCGTTGTTACAAGAGCGAGGTCGAATGATTTTGTGTCGACTGATTGAGTCATCGACTCCATTGGGGGAAGCAATGTTTCGTGGACTACGTGACCCAACCCCACCGGCACTCCCAGCGGACTCGACGAATGGTTCAGGTGCTGGTGGTGTTGAAGCTAATGATGATCCTGCCGAGGAAGAAACGGAAGCGCATCGTGTTCGTAGGGGCTTTGCATCTACGCTGGCCGCGATGGGGTTTGAGTTTGATTTATGCATGGCTGCACTTGAACATTCTCGCGATGACCCTAACTTGGCTGTTGAATGGCTGATGGGGGATGGTGCTGCTACTTATCAAGAACGCCAACAAGCGCAACGTCTAGCGCAAGCAACTATTGCAGCACACGAACTAGCTGATGGTACTGAAGGATCCTCTGGTCTAACACTTGAAGCAAAGGCATCGGAGCTTCAGAACATTTCTGGCATGCCTTACTGTCTGGCCTTTTGTGCCCTGGAGCTCTCGAATAGTGACCCCAATCGCGCCATGGAGTGGTTAATGGAGCACGGAAGTACTTATGCGGAGAAGTTTGACTCTCTGGATCTGTTAACGGACACATTTGCTGCTGCAAGAACCGTTGTCCTGGAAGATCGAGCGGCTATGGAAGAGATTGATCAACCGGACCCGCTCGTAACAACTTCCGATCGTCGGGACGCAATCGCTGCGGAGTACTTGGGCTCGGCTCCATCATCCAGAAGCGCCGAGCTGTCTTATGCCCCGAATGTCGATTCAATGGCGGTGACTCTAGCTCCAATCCTGGCGCCCGGACCTGTAAAACCCTCATCTGGAATCTCAGCATCACGCGATGCGAGCATGACAGCCTTTTCTCCGCTTGATCCTGAATATCTAACGCCCAATGTTCTCTTGACGGTAACCAGCGATGTTGGTCCTGTTCAGCGATTAGCTACTAGCGGACGTACAGGCATCTACAGGCGTTATTCACCCGACGATGGTGTGCTGATCACTTTCTTGAATACGGAATCTGGCGCATATGAAGACGAGTGGCATTTTCCACGAGACTTACGCAGGATTGTGAAGATATACGATGAGCCGCTAGAAGGTGTTGAAAGCATACACCGCGTCGCACTGAGAACTGAAAATGCTCTTTCCACGTATTATGCTAGACGTGCGATCACAGCTTTACTCTGTGCATTCGACTCTGTTGGAAGATCAACAGCAAATGCACCAAGAATCATTTCTGACGACGCGCAAGCACTGGAAGATAAACCGTCGTCGCTGTCTTCATCATTCTCGAGTGAAATCTTAAGTGTAATGGGAGGCCCGCGGCAATTTGTAAGTCTTCTCAAAATGGTGGCAGCCTCTGAAATGAACTCAACCCAGCACGCGGAAGTGGATGGTAAAAGCAGTGCCACGACCGGGACGTTAGCAGGCGGAAGTAGTACGTCGAGTGTTGATAGTTCTGACCAGTCAGGCTCCTTATTGGCAAGTCTCCAGAACATCACCCTGCGGATGCTTCGTGAAGAAGCACGAACGGAGAAGTTTGAGCATTCCGAGCTGAGTTCATCTAACCCGCGTCCTGGTTCTCCGAAAAGAGATCATGCAAGTGCCCATTATGGAGGTGTTTCAGAACCCATCAGCGAACATTCTGTTGTTCCCGAGGTTTTTGAGTACGGTGAAGAGGACGATGATGATGAGGCTTTGAACCGAGCAATTGCAATGTCTATCGAAGCTGCGCAGTTGCCTCCCGCTCCTGTAGCAGCCATTATACAAGACACTGGCGCAGATTGGATAAACGAAGAGAGCAAGAGTGAAGACGTTTCTGTGTACAAAATGAGGCGGACCCGCCAGCCGTCTGATACCGAGGCGCAAGAAGTTGCTAGCGCCTACTTAGGAGGTGGAATCGATGACCACGATGGGTTGTTATCGAGCGTGCTAGTTAAGGAGTGCGTCAGTCACTTTGTGGAGTCAACGCGAATGGCAGGAGATGGTGCAGGCGAGGCAGCAGTCCAGGAATTCCAATCGTTGCACCCATATTTCGGACGATGCGAGTATGCGCGAGCTGTGAGCATTGACAGCTCATACCGATGCTTACGTATTGTGTTCGATCATCGCTGTCGACTGGGACCCAAGGCGAAGTTGACTTTCTATGCGGACCCGGAGTGTGAGGACCGCATCGGTGTAGTGGACAACGCTATGACAACTTCAGGCCACCTACTTCCGGACTTAATCATCCATTCACATCAATTTTGGTTCCGCTTTAACGCATCCGAAGAGAACGTCACGAAAGACAACGGATATGGTTATCGTTTCCAAGTGAAGCCGATGGCTAGTATCCGTTGGACGAAAGAGTCGGAGGTGTTAGCAAGTCCCTCATTGGAGTGGGCGTGCTGGGTGCTAGAGCTTTTGCTGAACGATGCTACGGAGCTTGTAGCTCACGGTGCTGTGCACAACCGGAGAATCTACGGCGCACTTGTCCGCTATCTGCGCTCTCCAGGAGCTCCATTTAAGGGACGTGTCGTACGCTTACTGCAGCAGTTGCTGTATCACCCAGAGTTGTTCCCCGCAGATGAAGTCCCTGAACTTGATGCGCTAGAATCGATCTCTCGACTGGCAGTAACACGTGCGGAGGTGGACAGAGCGAGCGGTAAAGTCTTCCTCTCAGCTCACTTATTACAATTGGTGGAACTATCAATGATGATATCCTCGGCCTCGTCAGTTTTCGAGCGCAAGCTTAACGGTTCGGGTACAGGGCTTGCACCACAAGTAACAGAACCTTTTGAGCTGCCTGTTCCATTCGAGCGGAAACGTATTCGCGACAGCCTCAACGACGTATCAGAGATGACAAGGTTTCTACTCGGCCAAACAACTCGTCTGCCTCAGCATGTCTTGGTTGCAATTTGGCTGGAAGTGTATGGTTCTTCTGCAGTCATCGAAACGTCCCACCCGTACACTCCCGGGGCGTCGTTGACTGGACACGTAGCGTTCGATGCTGCTCAAGCGCTTCGGATAACATTCGATTCGCGCTGTTCACTTGCGTCTGGGCAAGGCCAGACAATGTCACGGTTGGAGTTGGCTAGTTTTATGCTTGTTCCTCGTGACAATGGCACCGGAGAAGTTGTAAAAGAAATTCGCAGCAATCGAACGTATGCGGGGGAAGGTGGATGGCCTGAGACTGCCATTTCTCATGATGGCAACAACCTCGAGTACAAATTTCACGCAGATGAGAACGCAGGAGCTCACTTTGGTTTTGCGGCGACAGTACATGCTCTGGGTATTCCGAAGGAGAAACAACTAGCTCGTGCAACTGTCGCTGATATTGAGCAGCTTCTCCAAAAGTTCCTATTGATGCAAGAAGATCCTACATCGGACGGTGATCAGTGGACACAAGAAATGGACTTGCAACTCGTGGACTGGGTGAACAATCACGTCGAACCTGCAGCGTCGCTACCGTCGTCCACGCCAGCTACGATTAAGCATTCGGTTGATCTACAGCCAGCGGATATCAAGCTAAACCAGACTCTAGATGGTTTGCGCTGCTCGCATCTATTGGGTCTCTCGCTGGAGTCGATGCAGCTTCGTTTCGCGTTGTTGAAGTACCTGAATCTGAGTCTTCAGCACTGCTTGCCGTTGCTAGATCTGCGGGACACCAAGTCACCGTGGACAATAGCTCACCGGCTGCGTCAGCTAAGCCATTGCATTTTCTTTGACGTGAAGAGCGCACTGGTGGAAGCTGCTATTGAAGCCACAAACGTTGTGGGCGAAACTTCTGGATCAAGCTCGCAACAGCAGACAGCGCGCATCACGCTGGACCGGATGCAGGCGCTTGAATCGCGCGATGATCGCGAGGTGGAGCCGTCTGTGTCCGAGTGTTTCTTCGCTCAAGCGTTCCGTCAGCTAAACCAGGTAGACCCCGCGCTCTTACGGCGTCAAATCGACAGTAAGGGTCGACTCTTCAGTGTCAAGTTCCGAGGTGAAGAAGGCGTGGACTGGGGTGGAGTGTATCGCGAGGGTGCCACCTCTATGGTTGACGACTTGTTCTCACCGCACTTCAGCTTGTTCGTCCTGTGTCCCAACGGCCAGCACGACACAGGCAACAACCGGGGGATGTATCTGCCCAACCCCAAGTGTACGTCTCCGGTGGCCATGCAAATGTTTGCTTTCGTTGGCCAACTACTCGGAATTTCGCTGCGAACGCATGGCGATTTCCCGTTCATGCTAGCGTCGCTAGTGTGGAAGCAATTGCTCGGGCAGACGCTCACACGCTCGGACCTTGAAGGCACGGACGCGATGTTCATCCAGATGCTTGACGGCATTGCTAACTGCGAAAAGGACGGTATATTCACGGAAGAAGAGTTCGCCACGGCCTTCGCTGGTCTCGAGCTGCGGTTTACTGCTTCGTCGTGCACTGGCGAGGAGATTGAGCTTGTGCCGGGTGGTCGTCATCTCACGGTTGAATTCCACAACCGACTGGAGTACTGCCGTCTTGCAGAGCGTGCTCGACTGGAGGAATGCAGTGCGCAGGTGGCCGCCATGGCTCGTGGCTTCGCAACGCTGTTCCCTCGACGCGTTCTGACGCTACTGACTTGGCAGGAGCTCGAGACACTCACGTGCGGCTC
>AUVH01059846.1:0-12627 GCA_000443045.1 Phytophthora x cambivora | reverse complement strand
GACAGAACTTGCATACATCGTTTCATACACGACCGCTGCTCGCTTTTCTATTTGATTTGGTGTCGGTCTGCACCTCATACTTCGGGAGTCGTTTGTCGCTTGTTTCGGAAGCTGCTTTTAAATGGTATGACATTAAGCCGGTCTGCACTAAAAATGACATGAAGCGAAACCAAGGCAAGTCTCGGGGCAGTCTGCAAGCGGCACGATCAGCGGGTAGACATCGTCGTAGTGATCAATGAGCTCAAACGCATCGGTGGAACTCCTCCATCTGGGGCTACGAAGTTCTAGTCAGCTGGAAAGGCTTAGAGTCTGCAGAAGACCCGTGGGAATCGCTAAAACCTTTCGCTAAAGAAGTCAAGGTTCTCCTGCACACATACGTCCAACAACAGGATGCAAAGTTGCGCAAGTGTTGGACGAACCTTTATTATGACTTCAATAATACATTGTGTGGTTTTCCCACAACCAAACATTTACGTTTGCTGCTATAATATGTAAAATATTTTGCCATAAGCGCTATGATGTAATCGTGCGTGCATTGGGTGCGATCTAAGCCCGTGGTCAATATGTGCTTGACTTTCGCAATTGCCAGTTTGTATCCAACATTCGGAGTCGTAGCTGTACGCCTCGCTTCGATCCCCGCAAAGCTTTGATTAATAACCGTGCTGATTTACTTACAATTGCTCCAATGGACTCTCCATGTTTGCGTTCCATCGTGTCTGAACGACACATTGTACGATTTTGGAAGATTGTCTGTTTTCACCTTCTCGATCATCTGTTTTTTATTATTCTTCCTCCAAAACCTCGCTACGTCGTCGCACGCTTGGTTGAGACCCAATGCAGGCGCATTACCTTTTACAACTATAATCCACGAGAAGCGACCTTCAATATGGCGATCTGCAAACCTTGGAAAGCGCTTGTAGATTTCAGCTACTAGATATGTCGTGTCGCCGTAGTCTCCAGAGTTCACGGTAAAGGGATGTTGCTCCATATAGCTGTCGTTTATAATTGTTTGTTTAAAACGCCCCTTACCGGGCGCCATACGTGCCATATGAGGAGAGGTAAAAGAAATTGCCAAGAAGTCCATGTCTGACCGAAATGAAGCGTGTCACGCCTAGTACGGTAATTTTGCATCAACGTGCACCATAAAAGCTCAAAGTCTTGCGGTATACCAATTGCTGCCATACGTTGTTTTGCTGCAGTAACAATAGGTTAGTATCTCGTCGACACCAAAAGTCACCAGGGAGATCGAGCTAACGCAGTCAGTTGTAATAGCTTCGGCGGCCGAGGTAAGCAGAGCTAAAAGCGCCGTTGACGTGTCGGGCAACGATCCTGCACCTGCTGTAGTTGTAGCCTCGAACTGGACCACCGAAAATCATAGTGAGAACGCATCGCCGACGTCTCATAACTACGCGACATGGAGTGTTGAGCAACACCAGCTCATCCAATACGTTAAGAAACGCATAGCGGGAGTGTTATGAGCGAAGTGGGACATAATGAACTATAATTTTGAGATAAAAAAAGCCGTTCTGGAACGATCTCTGAGTAAGTCAACACATCGCCTTTATTTAGAGATTAACCTTTAGTCAATATCATTTGCTTTCGAAATGGACAAGCTTTCTCTGTTGTTGGACGCCGTTTACAGCACTTCGGGTGAGATAGACTAATATTGCTAATCATATAACCAATTTGATTCCAAAGCAGGTCAGATTCCCATTTTGCTTTTTCGTCGTCTGTCGTGTTTGCGGCTGACTTGAAGTGTACACCTGCTTGTGAAGTGACGAAATTTCAACGCTATACACCCTAACTGAGCATGCGACGCCCCACACGACCGGTATAGAGCTGCTATAAACTGTAGGCGCACTCGCTTTTTCCTGTCGCCGGCCCAATATTGCCTGTTAGCGAGAGCTATTTGGCCTAGCGGTCTTCCGTACGAAATCTAACAGCGCCACAAACGCATTTCACGAGAAAACAGCGTTTGCCATCCGAAGATGAAAAACTTGAGTTTGAGGGTGTGCTTAACTATAGGCGCACTACTCCTACTTCGCGAAGTTCGAGTCACTTGTCGATTGTACCGCTATTCGGGAGCACTACTTGGGCCATGCGTGTAGGAATGGTGTTCACAAGCTGTCGCAGGTAGCTTTGCTTGATCTCCGCCCTACTGCGCTTCATCTGAGCCTTCAGCTCCCCCCTCGTGTCAAATTGACGTACACCGACCACGCCAACAACCCCCACACATTCTCAATCGAATTGAGATCGGGGCTTTTGGCTGGACATTTAAGTTTCTTCATGCCTATGGCTTCTATGTGGGCTTTTGTGAAGCGCGGTTCATGAATTGAGGCGATATCTTGCTGAAAAATGGGCTTGGAAATGCCATGCTCCTCGTGAAGGTTTCTGATGAATGAAGGGAGCTAAGTAGTTGTCGAGCGTTTGCGTGTAGCACATAGATTATTGTCTGCCCTCGAGAAAGGCGATGTACGTTTTCCCCTGCGCACTTAAATCAACACGCTTCCCCCGCCGTTCACCCGCTTGGAGAACAACTCCGTGTCGGTCCTGACGTCGTGCCAGTGGTACTGGTAGCCGTCAGGGCCATCTAAGTTGAATTTCTTCTCATCAATCAAGATTACACGCCTTCACATGACCGTTTAGCTCAAAACGTTGGCAGCAAAAGCTGCAGTGCGATTTTGTGGTACGGCTTGATGGCCGGAGCAGGTTTTCTCTTCATCCACGTTGCTGTTCGTGCCGAATTGAGCACCTTTCGCACCGTACTTGCCCTGAGAACATGGTCAATAGCCTCGGAGATGCTATTGGACATATATATCATCCCTTTTGCGAGACAAAAAATACGTCTCGCAAGACGCTTGGTGCAGTTGACTCGCTTTCCGACATGTTTATGGGGTGTTTGCTGCTTTTGAGGGCTTACAACGTTGTGAACGGCATGCTCGCTTCGCTTGATTGCTCGCGCAATGCTGCCGTTGCACACCCCAAATCAAGTTTTGCATCTTCTGATGACAAAAGTTGTTTTCTCGTGAAATGTGTTTATGTCGCTGTTACATTTGGTGAGGAAGACCACAAGGCCAAGTAGCACTCTCTAACAGGCAATATTGGGCCGGCGACAGCAAAAAAGCGAGTGCGCCTATAGTTTATAGCAGCACTGTATTCAAGAGCGCCGCTAATATATCATCTGCATCAACATCACACGCCGCGTTTTCCAGGAGGCGTTAATTGATGCGCCAAGTGTGGAGGATGCAAGCCAGATGTATCACTTTGTTTCGTTTCATACACGAACTCTCGATTGAGCTTTGAAGTTTGGCCGCTTGGTGACAATAATTCCAAACGTCATTTTGACACGACTACGGAGTATAAGTTGTGATGCCACCAGATGTGGCTTTGTTAAAGGATTCAGTACAGTGTTGCTGTTACTGCACGCAGTACCGTCAAACGGTAAATGCCGTTGGGGGAGCCGTCAGCCAGACTAAAAATGCGCCACTTCTCTCTCGCATCAGCGCTGCCCTGTCGTCCAAGGGACCCGCTCGTCACAGACATGAATCGGCTGTGGTGATGCACACAAGCGTGCATGTTGCTTCCGTAGCGTTGATAACGACATAAGAAAATCGATAGTACCGACGCAACCCATCATGTCATGTTTCTTGTGCAGTCCAGCTGTTGAGCGCTGCTACCAGAGCGCCGTCTCCGGACGACACTTCATCGAAAGGTTAAGCAGGACGATATCGCTCTCTACGAGCTGATTGTGAAGCGAGCGTCGCTGCAGCAACACTACCACCAGATGCAGTCGGATGTTAAGAGGCCCGGCTCGGAGAAGTCTAAGGCCGCGGGCCTGGAGACAAAGAAAAAGGGCGCTGGCACCAAGGAACAAACGAAGAAGAGTGCCAGTACGGAAAAAAAGCCGACAAATCCCAAAGGTCCCCGCCAACTTCAGGCTGCCTCGTGTGCAAGGGAAGCCACTGGGTGAAGGACTGCCCAAGTGCATTCCAGGAGCAGAAGGCCGCCGCTCTGCAGGCTGCCCGCGATAGGAAGAAGGACAGGATTGAGTGCGTGCGTGCAGTGAGGGAAGCCGCAGCAACCGTAGACTTTCGTCGCCTTTGCATCAATGGCGTTCTTGATGTGCCGTTCTGCCCCGATACTGGTGCGGACAGCAACATCATCTCGAAGACGCTTGTCGACGAGCTGCTGGGACTGAGTGCTGCAGCGGAGCTACGTAAGTTATAGCCACCAGTGAAGGTGCAAGTAGCTGGTGGTGCGCTGATGCTCTGTCGTTGTGCGGAGACGCTGAATCTGAAGATTGAGACTGCTGCCGGGCCATGATCCTACGCAGTGTGCCGTGTGTCGTCCTAGATGGAAACAAGGACGAGCTCTTGCTTGGACGGAAGACGATGCGGGACGTTTGAATCGACATTGATCGTCTGTTCGAGCAACTTGAGGGCGGTGGCCGCGTGAATGAGGCTGATGGCGATGATGTGAGCGACAACGACACGGAGATTCACTTTGCCGTGGAAATGGAAGATATTCATAGGCATTTGTATCGCATGCTGGACGAAGCTAGGGAGGCTGGATATGACCCTTCGTTGCTCGAGGAATTACGTGCGCTGGTGTAGGAGTACGCCGATGTCTGGCGTGTTCATATCGGAGCCGACCCGCCAGCAGACGTTGGGTCTTTGGTGGTACAGCTTCGCCCCGGCGCCCAGCCTCACCGCAGCGGCAATCGGAAATACCCCGAGCCACAGCGCAAGTTTCTTCGGGAGTTTGTGAAGGAACTGGAGAAGAACGGGCTGGTGAAGCGTAACAATGCGAGCCGCTGGGCGTGTCCGGCTCTGCCCGTCAAGAAGCCACACAGCGATCACTTCAGGTGTACCATGGACTATCGTCCTGCGAATAAGTGGACAGTAGCGCTGGCGGGTGCGACGCCGAACCTCGTCATCGTGATCCAGAGCGTTAAAGGAGCCTACGCTTTCGGGCTGTTTGACCTTTTTAAGGGCTTTTGGCAGCTTCCACTACATCCTATCAGCCAGGAGCTCTACAGCTTTGTTACTGAGGATGACGTCTTCACCACGACGAGGGTCCCGCAGGGCGCTAGTGACTCGGCTACGCATTTTCAACTGCAGATGCAGGACTGCTTCCGCGACATGCTATATGACAGCCTTCTCGTGTGGATCGACGACCTGTTGCTTTTCGCGAAGACACCGGAGGAGTACTTGGCGAAGTCGCGAGAGTTCTTTGCCGTCCTGCGTGCCCGCAGGCTGAAGCTCAATGCCAAGAAGTGTCTGCTGTTCAGTAAGCAGGTGATGTGGTGTGGAAAAGTTGTGGATGGTGAAGGCATTCGACACTCGCCCGAATGACTTGAGGCGCTAGTGAATATTTGCCTTTACCCCCAACGGCTGCGGCCCTACAACAATTTCTTTGTGTCGTCAATTGGTTGTGCGACTCCATGGTGGACTACGCACGGACCGTGCACCCGCTACAATCGAAAATTGAAGAGGTGATGGCGCGGCGCGGGCGGCGCAAGAGTCAGCTGGCTGGTGTCGATCTCACGTGGACCGACGAGGACAAAGATGCCTTTAGTGATGTTGTGGATCTACTTGCGACCTCTAACAAGCAGCACGTCGCAGACAAGGATGCTCGCGTCTGCCTGTTGACCGACGCGTCAAGCACAGGCTAGTCTATTGTGGTGTCCCAAGTGCGTCACTGGGATGAAGAGAAGTCTGTTGCAGAGCAGACCCATAAACTTCTGGTGTGCCGTGGCGGTCAGTTTACCGGTGCCCAGCTTAATTGGTCAATTATCGAGAAGGAGGCATACCCAGTGGTGCGTGCCTGCGCCGACTTGGCGTACTTGCTTGACCGCGAGAAAGGCATCCATATCTACTGCGAGCATGCAAACATAGTGCACATCTTTGCACCCGACAAGACCGTGAAGGCCCACCTCCGCGGTAAGTTGCAGCGGTGGGTGATGCAAAGGGTGGGGATCCGCTACGAGATCGAGCACATCAGCGGCGATGACAACGTGTGGGCTGATCTAGTGTCGTGCTGGGGACAGCGTACCCTCCACCCCAGTGGTCCCGACGTGGCCGTGAAACGTGTGGGCCTGTTGGAGGGCGTGGATGATGAAAGTGATGGAGACTGAGGGTGGGTCATTTGCCAAGTTTGAATTGCCGTCTGCCTACATGCATGTTCCTCTGGATTCTGAGGTGGACGCTCCGTTGGCGACCCAGGTGAAGCGGGTGACAACGCGCAGCACGGTAGCTGTATCCACCCTTCGACCGCTCCAGGACAAGCGCTTTGTCTGGCCTTCTGAGGAGTCTATTCGGGATGAGCAGCGTCGCCACCGTGAAGTAGCTCCTGCTGCGGCTGACGAGAATAGATTAGTTCGTGTCGATGGAAAACTGTGGGTGCCCCGAGAGGCCCGAGACCTACTGCAGCGTCTACTTGTGGTTACCCATTGTGGCCCACAGGGTCATCGTGGGACCGACGTTATGGTGACGGCTTTGTTATCAGCAACACGAAGATTCTTGTTGCACGGTTTCTGCGAGAGTGTCTCCGCTGCAAGCACGTAAAGGGAGGCAAACAGATCCAGCGCCCTACTACTACGGCTACACAACCAATGAATGTTTGCACATGGACTACCTGGAGTTGGGTGAATCCTACGGCACCTCGCACTACGTGCTCGCCCTCAAGGACGAGCTTACCCACTGTTGTGAGCTGGTGGCAGCCGACTCGACCAGCGTCACGGCTGCTGCATCCGAGCTGGATTGGCACAAGCGCTTTGGGATTCCCGAGATGTGGGAGTCGGACAATTGCAGTCACTTCAAGGCTGCGTTAATGCAGCAGCTTGCCGACCGGCTGATGGTGGTGCAGAAGTTTTCCCCGTGTATACCCCCTGGATTAACGGGACGGTTGAGCGTGTCAACCGCGACATCCTCCATGTTTACGGCTAATGCTCATGGAACTCAACCTGGACACACGCAAGTGGCCCTACCTTCTACCACTCATCCAGACCAACATCAACCACTCGGCCGTGGCCTCGCTGGGAGGGCATGCTCCTATTTAGCTGTTTACCTATCTGCCGGCTCCGTCCTTGCTGGACACGGTGGTGGTTCCCGTCGGTGGAGTGACTCGCACCCTGAGCGTCGACATCTCCGCCGCCGCGAGCCACCTCGAGCAATTGCGCCAGCATCTCGCCGAGGTGCACGCGAAGGTCATTGCGCGCATAGAGCAGCGCCGAGCCTACGAACTGGCCAAGGCAAAGGGACAAACATGCAACTTCGAGGTAGGAGACTTTGTGCTGTGATCCCGTGTGGACAAGCGGATGCGGGGCAGCAAGCTGCTCGCGCGCTGGGTTGGGCCCTTCAGAGTCACCAAGGCACTGCCCCACTCGTTCATCGTGGCCCACCTCTTCACTGGTGACGAGTTTGAAGTGCATGGCTCACAGCTTACACTACTGTGACTCTAACCTCGGTGCTACCACCGAGATCCGCGAGCATGTGGTGTCGCAGGGGATCGTGTTTGGCGTTCGCGCCATTGTGGACCATCGTTTCGAGCCCACTGCTCTAGAGTGGCAACTCCTGGTGGCGTGGCGTGGCCTCGAGGGCATGGAGAACTTGTGGGAGCCGTTTGCCTCCATCTGCGGCGACGTCCCTGCTCTTGTCACACAGTACGTCGAGTCCGTGGACGCTCCAGAGCTTACCGCTTTGCTTTAGCGATTGGACTGTCAACTTCAACGTCAACCAGGTCAAGTTCACCAGTCGTGCACGCGATTAGACAGGCCATTTCGGTGTGACGGTCTTTCCCGATTTTCCTGTTTCAAGATTCCAGCTTTCATTTTCCAGTCTTCTAGTTTTCATCTTTTCATCGAGCGCAGTGGTCGGCTTGGCGGGGGAGTGTTGAGCGCTGCTACCAGAGCGCCGTCTCCAGACGACACTGCGGCACAAGCGACTGCCGATCTCGCCGCCGTTGCCGGCGCAACCAGCAACGCCGGTGCAAACGCCAGTCTCGGCAACAAGCTCCGGGGCAAGAGCCCCCAGCGAATGCCCAAACGAGGGGCGTGCCTCGGCGGCAGCGAGGCAGGAGACAGCGACGGCAGCGGACGAGAGGCACGCAGCGGCAGCCAGGAGTGGCTACCGGCGTGCTACAACAACAGCTATTGGGGGAGCAGCGCAGGATCAAGTACGGGAGCTGCTGCTTCACGCCCATCGGTAGTAGTAAGAGGAGTCTGGCCGAGCTGTAGGAACTCTAACGCTAATGTCACTTCGCAATTTCATTTCAAGAGCTTAAACTGCTATACCAACCTTACTGAGGCAAGAGAACTACAGAGCCAGATATCTGCTCCCTCTGTGGTGGGGAAGCGTAGCTGTGTTAATGCGTCGTAAAATGCCGACGAAGTTGACCAGGCATGGTAGTAAGAGATTAAGGCACGGACATCTGTACATTTTTTGTAGGTGTGATATGGTCATCGCCAGTTCGGCGGTGGGACTGGGCCTCGTCGACATGTGGGCTTGGCGACATGAGGTGAAAGAGTTTTTAAACGATCTGTAGGATATCCGATAATACTGCGCAAACTACCCTTCGTCGAGAAGAAACTGGGGGGATGCTTCCGGTTCAGTCGACCCGCTCCAAGCAGGGACACTACTCATCTCAGCTGGGAAGATACAATAAGACCAACTGCAGTCAGCAGCTGCTTCCGCAGAGAACGCTACGTATCATGTTGTGTTGTTTTGGCGGTTATATAAACATATTCATGCATCGGTTCGTGAATGCTTAGTACGTTATTGTATTAAATATATACTATTCATGTTTTTTGGTTGAAGTATGTCCCTGCTTTCACAGTCGCGTTTTTATTTGTTGTACGAATATTAGTCCCTGTGGCTATTGTTTTCGGAATTCTGACGCTAGAAGTGTATGTAATTGGTAACTAGGGTGTGCGGGGCTGTAACCATTTGGCGTAGTTTACCTGCATGTAACCGGTGTGCTGTACAGTAAACGCTCTGGCGTGGAAGCCTGGCAACTGCAACGTGAGCTTCGCCGTTATATTTCCTGCTGCACTTTTTATACAAAGTTAGCAAATGATAACGAACGAGAATAGTGTTGCCCGAACTTATCTGTCTTCGCCTTTGAATTTTACCTGGACACGTTTTGCTACCCTAAAGGCGACTCGCATATCGTTGATTGCGCAGCCCGGTCTACATCGCTGTATCTTCTTTGTGATTGAAGGCTGCCGTTCCCGCGTCGTCTACCATCACACATGAATTTCTAGACCGCCCTCAACCATTCGCTGGTCTATCAGCGCAGCATATGGGTACTGTCTTAGTGTATACATGGAAAACTTTGGGTCTTGGTGTGCTGTTTCCAGTTTGGTGACTTGGTGCCGGTGGGACACTACGCTGCATGGGAGGACTCATGGAGCGGGAGCTGTCGATACTGCTATCGAGTTGTTGCGGGCAGTGGTAACAACATCAGTACCTCTGTCAGCTCTGTAGCCTGCGTGTGTTACAGTTGCAGGTCCAGCAGCGATCTATTTAATGCTTCGCAAAAAAAAATTAGTAGTTCAGTAAGTACTATATTGTTGTGGTATTGCGCGTTCGATTCCAAATTGGATTGGGCGATTGGTCAATCGGCCCGGCCGAATCGCTCCGCCAATCGGCCCGGCCACTTGCGTTGACTATAGAACCCTCATCAAGTACGAACCAACTCGTCTTAAGTACGGATTGAGCTTGACATGTGGCATGACGCCATATGTTCTGGGGACGAGCGATTGGGCAAGTAACTTGACTTTTGTATAGAGCGGTTCTCGGAATCGCGCCGACTCGGCAAATTTGGCCGGAACTCACAATACCATTATTTATTATTGAGCCTTCACAAAGTCAATATAATATGATACTGTTCCGATCATATCAGTACAACAAGAGTGATTTTGTGACTCGACTGAACTAGGTCAGTCGTTAGAACGACTGGTAGACAACCAAGACGCCACATACACCAGGCCTCTTGTCCAGCTGTTTAACAAGCTTCTCTTCAATTTCCAATTAAATAAGATAACCCCCGGCAGTTTTCTACGAGGAGAACCGTCAAGGTGACTGACTATCGTAGCCAACTTTGCTGTACCTCTCGGAAGCAGCAAGTCGGCTTCGGGTACAGCAATCTGCTGTCCCACCTCAACTCCACACGCTCTGACTTCGAGAAGACTTCCGGGGTGCCGTGGCTACGGATGCGCTCCTCTCAAGCCTTATGTTTTTTTTCGGAAGCCACCCAGCATCACTTCCAGTGAGTACAGTGGGTGGTTGAGGGATACATGCCCGTCTCGGAGGTACGCGACCCTCTAACGAGGTCCATTGCAAGCTCGAAGCATGAATCGCCCAATACGTTAAAGTTGGACATGTAAATGTTCGCGGCAAACGTCGGTGACGTGATTAAAAAAGGGACAGGGCGAGGTTTTCGGTGTCATGTGGGACGGGTGGGCCCATGGCACCGTGCACTACGTGCGTATCGTTATTGTGACCTTCGTAAACGGCAAACTTCGTGAGCGACCGTTGTTGGTCGCCTTTGGTGGAGGGTAGCCAAGCCGCGGAAGTCCACATTGCCATGTTCAAGCGTGTGATGTCTCTGTAGAACAACAACGTCTCAATGCTGGCTTTTTTGGTTGCTGATAATTGCGACGCCAACCGGATAATCGCTACGCTGATGGATTTACCCTCGGTCGGGTGCGCGAATCACTTCTATAACCTCACAGAGAACAGGTACCTGTCTGCCTCTGAGTCGGAGCTTTCTGCCGTCAATAGTCTCATGGTGTAACTTCTGCACGTCAAACAATGCAGCGGAATTGCCGAAGTACACTGCGCAAGCAGCTTTAATGTAGGACGTTTTTCCGACTCGAGCTCCTTGATACTACCACCAATCTGCTTCACGGCGTGCTCCAAGTTCAGCCAGAACGCGGGATCTTGACGAATTAATATCAACTTCGACTCGAAGCTGCCATATTGTAGCGAGACAACATGTGCGCAGTTCCCCCTCACCAAACAACTTTTTGATAATTGTTATCTTGCGAAGACATGCATGCACAGGTACTATCGGTATTACAAGCGCTTGCCTGCAATCACGGCCCGAAAGGATTGTACTTTGGTGCAGCGATCGAAATTGCTGCACCGTCCCATCGTGAGCTTGAACAATCCTCAATCGACAATTTCGAAATTTACCCAGCCGAGCGAGGTAGTCAATATCGATTTTGTGATGGTCACGCATTGCTTTCGAATAGGCTTGGGACTGGTGCAGTGGGTGCTGTGGTTATCATATCAACATGTTCAACGCGTGGGGTCGCTTGAAGGCTAAGCTGCCCCTATTTACTGGTGGTTGCGCTGCTCACATGGTTAACCTGCTGATTCAGGATGCGTTCAAGCAAAAACCCATGTAAGCTTAAACTAACGATTCAGGATATGCTCCAACAATGCCAAATGTAAGCTAGATGCACCCTATGTTGTTCTGTACTGGAGGTCAAGGATTGCCAACACAAAGCCGGCATTCCAGAAGCAACAACCATGTAGTTAATTACGCTCGAATTGTTTGTATCGGCCCATCAATCTGTTACAATTAACACGACGCGCTTCTGTATATTCAGAGCGACAACGAATTTCCGGTAGGTCTCACGGCTGCAACTGGATATCGAGCCTGCCAACTTGTGCCGCATCGACAATCGTATACCAGGTGCTAGTGAATTGTCCAAAGCATAGCGATCTGACCAGCACAATCGATAGTACACATTTAAACATATTTTGCGCTAAAGCGAAGTCACATTACTCTTGTGTAACCGATGATCGACCCGCTGTAGATGCGTTATAGCTACCTGCAAGTGTATCGCCGTGAGTTGTAGGTGATTCCCCGTTGCTGCTTCTGAGACATTGGCAAGCTTAGTTGCTCACTTCACTGTTGTTGAATGGAAATTCTGGCCTTCTTATACGCAGCCAGGTGCAGCACCATAAATCGTCTGGGCTGGCCAGTGTTGATGCGGTGGTGACAGTATCTGTATTCGGCTGCAAACTTACTATTGCTTTTGCGCTTCATCACGAAGTGCTCCAAGACAGGATGGTGCGTGGCGAGCGCGGAGACGAGGGTGCGGGCAACTGCGTCATGACTGTTCACCAGGCGCAAACCGCGAGGCGTGGGATGGCTCCATCAAATCATTCTTCTCGTCCGCAGTGATCTGGAGATCCGGAAACACGATGCTTCCACTCTGCAGCAGCTGCAGGGTCCCACACTTCTAGAAAATGGGGAGTAGGGGGCAAGGTTGGCAGCTGGGTCCGGTGGTGACGAGCTTGTTCCTCACCACCTCTTGCAGGTTAGGGGTTGGTGACCCTTAATGCGTTCTGCGGGGATGCATACGAACTTGAAATACCTTTGCTCGCAAAGGGCTGAAAGGAAGTTGGGTTGTTGGCCAGTCTTGTAGCCCTTAAAAGTTCGGTGCGCGGTCTCTTCTTTGTCCACCATAGACCTAAATGGCTGAATGGCCCATCTTTTCGGGCGGCCCTTTTTTTAAGCATCCAACGGCACCCCGAACGGGTTTCAAACCGACTGTAACTGTGCTAAGCGGTAAATAGTGTTTACAATGTGCAGTAAGTTTTCAACCTACCC
>AUVH01059841.1:0-17466 GCA_000443045.1 Phytophthora x cambivora | reverse complement strand
GAGTTTAGTTCCAAGACGTTGTGAGCTCATTTCTTCGCTCGACTCACCTGGAATTCCAATCTCGGCCAGCAATTCCACGCATTTGAGGTGGCCACAGCAAGGTGCAAGTCGATGGGATGAGCCCACACAGTGTCCATCTTCGGTAGCAAAATGCGTTCTTGGCTCCCAGTGCATGGACGATAAAGGTCTGGCATGGCTAGACTCCCACCACTCGATGCAGCATGAACCTGCGTTTGGCCCCGTGTCTCTCCTTGGATGACTCTCCACGACGGATCTTCGAGCTTGACCGGATCGTTGACGACAAGTCTCCATTTGCAGAAGTAGCTGAACTCGGAAGACGGATGCAGCGAAAGCAGGTCGACCACATGCGAGACCGAGAACGCTTCTTGATCACCTAGACAGGCCAGACCGGATGCCCCTAAGAGCTCCCCAACCACATGAACCGAGGCCATCACGAATCCTTTTGCTGCCAGCGACGCTTTGAACCAGTCGAAGACCAACAGACACTGAAGCCAAGAACGGACAAAACGTATCAAAGCATACACGTGAGAATGAATTAGCAAATACAGTGGAAATGACTAAAAGGGATCGAGTCCGGTCGACATCTGAAAGCGCCCCTAAGAGCTTGAAGAGCTCAGCAGCGGCACGTGGTCCCCTCTTGAACTGTCGTTCACTCGGCCTATGGGGTCCCCAATGACGATTCCTGTGGGTGGTTCCTTCGATCCGACAGCTCTGTACCCGGGGCCGTCGCCGCTTCGCCGCTTCATGCTGGCCGAGTCGTCCTCGTCACCTTCTGCACCAATCCACAATGCACGGAAGTCGCCGTTCCTCTTCGTCGCGACGATCAACGTGCCCAGCGTGGTCGGCACGAGGTACATGAGAGCGGGTTGGCCCATTTCCGTGATCATGACGGCCAGGTTGGCGAGCGCGAGACCGACGGCGTAGCCGATGGCCATGAGACGGAAGTAGCTGGTGGCCCCTCCTTGAGCGTAGTCGAAGCGGAGCGTGAACGACAGGAGCATGCCTGGCAAGATGATGTCGCCGAGACCGAGCATGCTGACCCCTCCAGCCCAATCCAGCACGCGTGGCAGCACCAGAAGCATCGGCATGGGCTCGGGGTCCACACACGCCGGGTACTTCGGGTAGCGCTCGCAGTAGTCGACGCCTGGGTAGCCACTTTTCGTGTACGCTGCCGGTCCGCCAGTGGCCACGTCCTCCATCACGCTCGAGCCGAAGAAAATCGGCGACAGGAACACGAAGAAGACGTCGTAGCAGAATGCCAGTGTAAGCAGCACCGTAGCCACTTTCAGGTTCGGCAGCTGCACCGTCCGCAGGAACACGAAACAGAGAGAGATCCCCATGATGTCTTGCAGCGCCCAGAACGTGCGTCGATGCAGGTACCAGACCACAGCAATGGTAACACTGGGGAGAAGGCCCAGCACCTCAGACAAACGCGCAGTGTCGCCTAGCAACGGCACAGTGACCTCCCGAGTTCCAGAACTCGGCATCAACCACTCCACAGCAGGCGTCATCACCACCTGCGTGAGCGTAACGGCGCCGGATACCGCGAACAGCACAGGAATCGCGCCGCCGATCTTCACGTAGTAAAACACCGTCAAAAAGACTCCAGCTAGAGCGATAAACCCCACTGCATGTCTGGCATTCATCTCCCAGATTTCCTCCCGGCGCTCTTCTCCCCCTTCTTCGTGCTGCGAATCCGGTTCACCTCTCAACTTCCTCTGCTCCCGAGCTGTCACACTCTCATTCTGACGTCGCAATGCACTCGCCGAGTAGTACGTCGCCCCCAGCGCCGTGGCCACGCCAATAGCCCACAACAACAGCGACGACACGTCAATCAGCGGCAGTTCTCGTCGATAGGTCCTGGCCACCAATGACGTCGGGTATTTCTCCATCGCCCTCTGCAACTTGTGGCCAGTGGAAATGGTCACATACACCACGGGGATCGTCAGCTCCTTGGTGACCGACCGGTTGGTGGCGCCCATGAGCACGAACGTGTCCCACATGCAGCACACCTGGTGCTTCTTGCCGCTCTCCTGCACCATCGTGTGGCCCGTCAACACGCACGACCTGGAGACGCAGCGGTGGTCGCCACTGCATTGCTCGGCATCCGTCTGCCACACGGGGGTGGCCAAAGTATCCACGAACGCCTCCCCTCGACTGCAGTCGAACTCGAACACGGGTTTGCTCACCACCGCCAAATTGGCGACACCCGTTGCCCCCGCACTTGCAACGGAGCTTGAGTTGGTCGTGTTATGACTAATCACAGCCTCGTACACCGCGCGTTTGGTGCCGCGGACGATTAATCCCTTGGCGCCGGCCGCTTGAGCTTTTTGGGCTTTGGCGACGAACGAGCAGTTGCCTCGATCCACGACCACCACGACACCGTGGGCCGACGTTGTCATGTCATTGGACAGTTGGTAGGACGCGCACCCGTCGTGGTTGTCGCTTGGGAGCTGCACCAACGTCTTCCAGCGCGAATCGTGACTGGCGGGGAGAGCGACCCCCCACCCGGCGGCGGAACTGGGCGAGCACAGCTGCTCCGCGAAGGCCGGGGGCTCGTGCGGTGTCTGGGGCAGCAGATCCAGCGACAAGATGCCAGTGGGGAGCACGGCCCGAGCGCAGGGAAGCGCCAGCAGCAGGAGAGTTGATACACCAGGACGCCCCATGAGGTGAGTGAGTGAGCTTTTTAGGGATACTGAACTGAGACTTTGAGGCCGAATTATCTATTTTTATTTTGGGGATTGTTTTTGGATTATTTGGATGGAAAATCTATTTTTGGATTGTTTGATAGGGAAAATCTAATTTTGGGATTCGAATGTACCGTAAGTTGAAGTGGTTTTAGTAGTTTTTGACTTTGTTGAGGGGATATGCTGCGCTCTTCGTCGGTGTTGCCGGGGTGTAAGGAGAAGGAGAAGCTAATGAGGAATAGACAGGTGCTAAGTGCCAGTATTTCTGCCGAGGCGTTGTTGGTGCATGAGGAAAAGCAGAAACCATCGCGACGACCTGTTCAGTTTGCGATCACGGATATTTTGCCTGGCAACCAGAAGACGGGGAAGAAAGTGGAAGCAGCGGCTTTTCCAGCCTCGCTGGCAACACTAGGACTACTATCACTACCTAGACCCGGAAAGAGCGATGCATTATCGCCGACCAACGGGACGGAGCGCAATCCTCCTGCTGCGCCGAAGTTGAAGAATGAGCTGACGTTGCCCATGCAAGTGTCGACTTCACTGGAAAATTATGCAGAACGGCTGGAGCAGGCGGAGAATACGGAGCTGTTTGCATACGCGAGTGCGCTGTGTCATCGCGTGACGGGTCGATATTTACCGCGCACGTTGCTGCAGAGTGACCCTGAGGCCCAACAACGTGAGCTTGAACGTGTCCAGCGCGATCCAGAAATCCTCCGAGCTATCGATTCTGTGCGTGTTTTATCCGCGCAGTTTAAGGACGTGGCGCAGAATACGATGGGCCACCGAAGAGAATTAGGGCATACACTTTTCCGTATCGAGGAGAGTTACGTCAAACTTTTTGAAAAGCTGCTTGAGCTTTCGCTGAGATTGTACTGGGACTATGAGCAACGAACTGAAGCACAACGCAGAGAGGACCGAGCGGCAGCTGAACGGTGGCGCGAGAAATACGAGCGAAAATGTACTGAATGCGTGAAAATTAACAAAAAGATGGCTGCGCGGGAGATTATCCATCGCGCACGGGAGATCGAACTGCAGGACTATCGAGGGCAGATGAAGGAGATTGAGAACGAGTTAGGGAGCCAACGTGAACTTGAGGCGCAGATTCTTCAGCTACAGGATGCAGCTGCTCTACAAAGAGTGCTCGAACGCAAACTACGAGACGATTTTGCCCAACTGACGGTGATCTTTTTGCCGTGTTTGCTTTGGATGTTGATGAAACTTTTGGTAACAAAGTTTTTTCTGCCAGAAAAATCATGAGGAAATGGTCGAATACCACAAGCAGCTACGAGAAGAGGTGGGAATTGCCTGTTGCATGCTTGCTATGAACTTTGACCTACTGATGACAGATTATCACTTTAGTTGCAAGCTCAGCACAAGCAGCTGATAAACGACCTCAGGTATGTGCTATAGCGAGAGCTTCTCAAGCTTATTCTGATTTTACTGACTGCAATTGCTGGTGATCAGACGTACCGTTCGAGAGAAGGACCGATTCATCACCAAACAAGAGACGACACTTCGACAACTGGAGGAGATTGTTGCGGTTCCTCCAATCGTTTATGAATCTCGGTCTTCACAAACTGAAGTAGATGACGATGGGCTATGGGATGTTCAGGTCGGAGCAGAAATCGTGACCCAATATCCAAACAGAAACGTGCTGACGTTCCGTTTTCTCTTGAACAGGACGGAATCCCGCGGTTTGTATCCAAAAGCGCCTTGCACAAGATGATGTGGCGCCGATTTAATGCGTTTGTCGCCTGCAAGAATTGCGGTGGTCGGCCCATTCCAAAAGCTGCTAAAACAAATCCGTTTGGGAAATATCCGCAAGATGGCAGCAGTGAGGTACTGAGCAGAATCGGCATCCAAAGTGTTATGAGTGTGGTCTGGCTAACGTTTGCGTGCACAGGATGTGGATGTTTGGTCTGTTGCCAAGGGCAAGAAGCACACGAAGAAAGTGGCTAAGAGAATTGACCGCATCGAACAGCAATGGTGGGTGGGTATTTGTCTAAACGGCTTGAAAATCCTTAAGTCCTTACCGCTTTTTTAACTGTCACCAGGGAATTGCCGAGCCACACTGTGCTATTCCTCTCAAACTTGCCAAAATCAGTCGTCGCCTTCCCCTTCTACTCGCTGGAGCAGGTGATTTCGCAGATTGAGGCAATCTACGACGACAAATTTGTATCCGACAGGGCGGACGAAGCTGATGGCGTGGCACGGGAAGAACTGGTACGACTATACTCCGGTATATTCTGCAGGATTGACCGTGCTAATCGTTTTATTCGTTGATAAATAGCCTAGGTTTATCTGCGAGTACTTCCTCAAGACGCACGGTCTACGCCAAAGCGCTGAAGTTGGTTTATACCGTTTTTTGGTCTCGGTCAAGAACACGTATCAGCGGAATTCGCATGTGCGCTTGTTTGCCCGCTTGTCAAATCTGCTCAAAAGCCAGGAAGAAGACTCCGATGATCATCACGCCGAGTTAGCCCACAAACCCGATCCAAGCGGCAAGAAGAAAACGAACCACAGTTCATCTCAAACGACGGGGTCTGTTCATGACGCCACTGCTAAGGGTCCACGGCGCTATGGATACCTAGATCGGAGTTTCCTTCATGTGTTCTTGGAAGCTAGACATTATTTACTGCGGCCACCTCCTCGAGCATCTCCGAAAGGCAAGAAAGCTCATAAACCAAAAGATGGCAGCTCAGATGCAGACGTGAAAGCTACCGAACACGTTGTGCAAGTGGAGCCAACGAAAAAGTGGGTACCACTCGACCATGCTATCAACGTTTTGCGGTGGTATATTAGCTGCCTACCTGAGGATAGCGTCTCATCTTACTGCCGGCAGGTTCGTGCGTAGATTTGCAGCTTCATTTGTTTTGTGTACACTGACGGGTTGTCACTGGTAGGTCGAGCACAATACAGCACTGTACGATGGCCAACACATTATGGAAGTATCGGGCAACCGTCTTGCAGTTCGAGCGGAGATGCGGCGTGTGATGCTAACTAGTGAAAATACCGACTCCTCTGTACCTTCAATCCATGCACCTGAATCCGACAAGAGTGTTCAGCGCCCTTCACCTCCTCGGATTGTCGTAGATGTGCACAAAGTGCTCAAACTACTGATGAATGCACTCGAACAGCGACGTGATGGGATCAAGAGTGACTTGACCACACTCTTTGATGCTGTGAGTAAAGGTTATCAACTACTGTGCCTGTAAGTAGGATGATTTTGGTAACAAAGCTGTGTGAATGCTGCTGTCTGTGCAGGGCGACTTGAACCACGATTGCGTGTTGACTCTGGACGAGTTCGGGGCCATAATTCGCAAGCGAAAGCCGCACTTCAGCGACCGCCGCATCCTGCGTATGTTTCGCGAGGCTCTAATGGGTGGAGTCGATCAATCTTTCGCGCTTTCCATGGAGGCTTTCGTGGTTGTATGCAACGACCATGGTCTGGTGTCCTTGCTCCCCGATGATCGCATGGTCGACCCATTTGCTGTCTCTACTAAGCCCGCCCCCAAGCCTCCAGCAGCAAATTCAGGACAAGAAAATGTAAGAACGACAGATTCACCTGTGAGCGTCATACCAGAAATCCCCGAAGATATTCCAAGTGACGACGGTGAACTACCAACTGCAAGAGCGGATGAGGTAGATGAAGACGGAGACGAAGGGTGGGAGCAACCAGAGGCAGACTCGTGAAAGTGCTGAAGCGGTAGCAAAACTAAGTTTCTCAAGTGTGTAGTTCTGTTGGATTTGTTACTTCAAGCCTGAGCTGCCGTTGCTATTCGTGCGTTCTTGAGCTGCACCTGCAGTGTTAGCGCTGTCTGGTAACGGCTTGACCTCAGCACCCGTGGCAGCGCTCGAAGTGTCACTCGTTCTGTCGGCTGCTGCTACTTGGCTGCGGTGTTTGGCTCGGTTAGCAACGTGGATGGCGTGAATGCGCTGCATGCTCACCACTGTCGCGAGCTTGGCCAGAAGATTCAGAATGAGCGTGAACAGAGCAAACTGGTTCGTGCTGCACCCCGGGAAGTGATCAGTCGCGCCGCCGCAGCTCACGATTGAGACAGCACTTGCATTGCAGAACTGGTCGAAAAACACTTTACCAGACACCCACAAGCTCATCCAAATGATGTCCGTTACCACGGAGAAGCTGATGGCGATCATGTGCAGCGGAACTAGACGCGTATACTTCGCACTCCAAGACGGAGTACACGCCAGCAAACACCACAACGCCAGCGAGAAATTGTAAGCTGGAAACGCCACGTACGAGAGCTGCATCAACAGGCTGCAGCCAAGCTGGAACTGAGCGAGACGACCAACTGCCCTCCACCACTTCTGCTCCGGGGTTAGCACTGTTAGCGGGCCATGTGCACCCTTCTTCTTAGCACGACGAGAGCTTTTGCTCGGCATTCCTTGACCGCCCGATGCGTCGAGTGCAGGTAAACGTGAAAATAATAACCTTGAAACCTCTTTTTGAAGCGACTTGCCTTTGTTGTCCAGTTTCACGAAACATGCTCAATCGCGACTTGGAATGTCCGAAGTGCCCAAACTCTCAAGGTACTCCACGAACTGAAGAGAGCGATCTTCCAGTTTGGAGTCCCGAGTCTTGCGCAGGTGACTCAAAATCAATGCATCGAGGTACACGAGCTGTTGCGTCGATACGCCTTCTTCTCCGTCAGCGTCGTCGTGAACGTGCTCTGAAATGGTAAACGCAGCAGCGTTTCTAGTCAAATTTGCGCGACCCACGTGAGTAGCTCCTCCACTTTGAAGGCTCCAGCCGCGAGCCTTTGCCCACAGAGAGCACGCAGTGGCTTTCTCATCCTTTCTCCACAGCAACAGAACGAGGTTGAATTTAATCGCGAGGCAGTCCGGATATTGCTGCAGTCCTTCTCGTAAAATCGCCACGGCAGCGTCAATGCCACTGCGGCAAACGGTGACAACCGCTAGATTGTTCAGCAATTGCGCGTGACACGCTACAACTTCGTCGGATATCGCGTTGGTTGGTTTCGGCTGCCGCAATTGCTCCTGAATCTTCGGTTCGACGATGAGCTTGAGATGTTCGTAGCACTCATCAACGCGCTCTAAGCACAGCAACGCGTCCGCTTTGTAGAGGTGCAACATGAGCACCGCGAGCATCTGTACACCTTCATTACTGCATTCCTCACACTTGAGCAGATAGAGCTCACACGTACTGAGCGCCAGTGACGGAAACTTACACTAAATGCACAACATAACGCACATATGTTAGCGACATCCGGTGTTCCCACCTCGCGAAGAAAGCAAACGCAACGTTTACCTGGAGTAGCACGTATACATAATATTGTGCAGCCTCTGCCACTATAGCAGTAGGTTGGAGTAGTTGTCCATTACCAAGGAACTCTTCAAAATGCTTTTTGGACTCCAACCAATTACCTGAACGACACATCAAAGTTTTAGAAGTCAGTCTCCGCGACAAAGTGTCTACACTACACGCAAGAATGTTTACCATTTTCCATCGCAGCGGTTGCCAAGTGAAAATGAATCGTCGACGTGGTCACTCGTGTCAACTGAGAAGGGAACAGAGGTGCGAGTTCAGCTCTGTCGAAAAGAGCTACCGACGAGTCTGTCACGTCGGAGCCATCAACGCCGTCACTGCGTCGATCACTACGATCTGTACAGGCCTCCAGCGCGTACTCGAGCAATTGCTGTTGGGCTTCAAAGTTCTCCATCCGCTCCATCAGCAGCGCGTAATTAAAAAACGATCTCGACTGTGAAAATTCAATCTCCAGTGAACGTTGCAACTGCTCGGCCGCAGCGTGAAAATCTCTCGCTTGCAAGTTCACCAGCGCCTGGAGCGACAAACACATCACCGGCTCGTAATCCGCACGGATGCATTTATCCAGTGCGACAGCAGCTTCACTCGACCGTCCACTCTGAATCAACGCCACTGCGTACCAATAGAAAATCACCCCATCCTCTCCGTCCTCCCCCTCACACTTGTCCACTGCACCTCGAAAGCACTGCAACGCTGTCTGAAGCTCCTTCTTCTCCACCACAGCCACCATCCCAAGTAGGAACAATGGCCACTTGGCCAGCCTCTCACTGTCCTCGTGCATCAGGCAGAAGTCGCTGCACCCTTTGAGCAACTTTTCCGCTTGGCTCAGCTTCCCCACTCGGTCGTACCGTAACCAGCAGCAACCCAGCAACACACACAGTCTCACCATGATTGCAACGGTGTTAACCGCTTGTTGCGGTGTCTGTGTCGACCCAAAAAGCTTTTGCAAGAGCCATTTGAAGCTGGTGGAGATATCTCTTCTGTCAGGTATTTCCACCTCTAACTTCTCTTCTACTGCACCCCCAGAGCTCGCAATTGCCGTGACAGCACTCGCCACTGCTGTCTCTAACAGGAACACGCGCTTGTGCTGCGTGACACTCGCTGGATTGGGGCGATGACACACCAAAAACGCCACCACTTGACTTGTCACGTGACATGCTGCGATTGCGGCCGGTTCTGGGGCGATTCCAGCGCTTCCAACGCGCAGCAGCTGGTTCCTGACGCTATCTAGACGGCGGACGAGGTCGCTCTCGCTCAGGTTCGCGCTCTGGACGCCCGTAGCGGCCTCGCGCACGAGCTGCAGCAAGACCGACGCGGACTCCATCAGATTGGGTAAACCTGTAATACGTGATAACGGGTATGGACCAAAAGGGCTGATAGCGAAAAATGGGTATCAACTCGATACCTATTTTTCGCGAATGCTTATCGGTTCTCTTCGCTCGTCACTTTCTCATCAGACGACAAGCAAACAAGAAGAAGAACAATAATATGAACGAGGTGGAGGAGGTGTACAGCGCGACGGCCAAAACTGCTTTACTGGAAGACGTGTTGCAGGCGAATGGAGAGGAGCACCTCTACACCAAGATCATGGAGCTATCTGTTCACGCCGAATACGAGTCACCATTGATATTTGGCTGGCAGAATGTGGACGAGTTCGTTCGGGCTATTCAGTCGGCTCGAGCGCAAGCAGCGGAGCCGGGTGGTGAGCCACTACCAGCGGACCCACTTGACCTTCCTGCGGCATTGACAATGCACAACTTCAAGGAAGCGTTGCTCAACCACGTGACGGCGCTGCACCTCGTCTGGGTACCACGTGTCTACCGTACTCGTTCGCGCAGTGCATGGAAGTGATTTTCGTGCTGAGTAAGCTGGACTTCGACCCATGGACCCGTCGTATTGTCGCCGTTGCAGTGCCGAATAAGCTACTGTAGCTGCCAATTGCATTCGTCTACATGCCTCGACCTCGCTCGCACACTCTTGAAAGCATTGCACCGCCACTTCCGGACAGTTTGTGGGGGTAGAGCACACATCGTTGACCGCATTCATCATTTAAGCAATCGGTTCTGCTCCATTAAGCGTAATATCAGTGGCCATTGGTACTCTTTCGCGTCTATTGGTTCTCTTTCGTAACCCTCTCGAGGGTTTCTCCCGTGGTGTGGCGTTTCCTGCAGGTGTCAGCATTACTTAGAGCTAGCCTGTACTTCAATTATAGCTTGTTAGGAATGAATTCATGGGCAGTAGACACAGGATCGGAGCTGGTTAGAGCTGCTTGGGCTTCTTCGGACTCTCGGGAGCGCCGTCTTCCACCACAATGGTCTGAATACCGAGGCACGTGTCGTGGATGCGCACCTTCCTCTTGAGCTGCTCCATGCGCACGTACTGCATGAAGATCGGCCCGTGGTAGGTCGAGATGCCCATGAACATGTGCCACCTGCAGTCAACACAATAAACAACCAACCGTCAGTACAACTACAACTACGTTTACTACAGCATCAATTGATCTCTCTGTACCAGGCATGGCCCTGTGGGTTCACCGGCAGTCCGCGCACAATGTGGCAGTAGTGGTAGTCCACCAACCAGAAGGCAAAGCCAATGAGACTCGACGTCACGTAGGACCTGGCGACTGCACGCGCTCTCGGGTCCTTCACCTCTGCGTAGTGCACACAGAGCCTTCCCGCCCCGAGCACCGCCAAGAGGCCGAAGAACACTTGGAACACCGTCGTGAAGCGATAAATGGCGTGCACCACCGTGAAAATGGCTCCGATGGTGGTCAAGAAGGCGATGACGTAAGTGGACGCGTGCTTGACCGGGATCTGCTCGATCTCGTTGTTGTACACGATGTAGATCCACGCCAGGATGGACCAGACCATGGGCGTCTCGTCGCACTGTTGATACACGTGCTGCAGCGTGCCGTGGAACATGGCGGAGCCGAAGCCTGTGACCATCACTCCGATGAACTGCAGGTGGAAACGTGGCTCGAAGCCCATTTTGATGCTGCGACAGAGGCCGTAGAGTCCCAGTAACACGAAGAGCGAGTTGCTCACGGTGTTCCAGAACTCGGCGATGTAGAAGCTGTGCTCGTAGTTGCTCTCGCACCAGTCGATGGTGGAGGTGGGCGGTCCCCAGAAACCCACGGGCGCGGACGAACGCATGCTGCTGGTCGCCATGAGCGAGTGGAAGCGACTTTCCGAGAACACGGCAAAAGCGAGAATGGTGCGTGGTGGGGTTTTGGGGCATCGGTCGGTCGTTACAGTCGTCATCTTCAACCTTAGCGTGCTCCGTGAAAGTATCCGACTCATCGTCTCAGATGGAATTTGACATTGAGTGAATATGGTGCTCGAATAAGTATCCGTACCGGAATGGGTCTGGACAAGTTGACCGGGATAAACATGTGGCCGTCGTTTTCTTTGCCAACGACTTATGGCTGCGGCATGTCTGACTGACGCAGCAAAACGGTCGCAGGTTTCCTGACTGCTCACTAACTCGCTAGGTTGATATTAAAATTAACGCTAATTATAGGGGCGACGCCGTAACGGGCAACGAACTCTCAATCGCAGGCTTTTACAACTGCTTGGGCTTCTCAGGAGCGCCATTCTCCTCCACGACAATGGTCTGGATGCCGAGGCACGTGTCGTGGATGCGCACCTTCCTCTTGAGCTGCTCCATGCGCACGTACTGCATGAAGATCGGGCCGTGGTACGACGAGACGCCCATGAAAATGTGCCACCTGCAGCATCAACGTCAACAATAAGTTAGCCATCCAGTCAGTCAGTCAGTCAGTCAGCAGTAGCTATATAATCCGTACCAGGCGTGGCCTTGCGGGTTCACTGGCAGTCCGCGCAGTGTGTGGCAGTAGTGGTAGTCCAGCAGCCAGAAGGCGAAGCCGATGAGCGCCGACGTGACGTAGGACCTCGCTACAGCGCGTGCTCGTTGGTCCTTCACCTCGGCGTAGTGCATGCACAAACGTGCGCACGTGAGCACAGCGAGGACGCCGAAGAAGACCTGGAAGACCGTCGTGAAGCGGTAAATGGCGTGGATGGCCGTGAAGATGACGCCGATGGTGGTCAAGAAGGCGATGACGTAAGTACTGGCGTGTTTGACCGGGATCTGCTCGATCTCGTTGTTGTACACGATGTAGATCCACACGAGCATGGCCCAGACCATGGGCGTCTCGTCGCACTGTTGATACACGTGCTGCAGCGTGCCGTGGAACATGGCGGAGCCGAAGCCCGTGACCATCACTCCGATGAACTGCAGGTGGAAACGTGGCTCGAAGCCCATTTTGATGCTGCGACAGAGGCCGTAGAGCCCCAGCAACACGAAGAGCGAGTTGCTCACGGTGTTCCAGAACTCGGCGATGTAGAAGCTGTGCTCGTAGTTGAGCTCGCACCAGTCGATGGTGGAGGTGGGCGGCCCCCAGAAGCCCACGGGCGCGGAGGTGTCCGCTGCGCGCATGCTGGTGTGCTCGACGGCGGCCATCGGGTCTTCTATGCTGTGGTGATGTGCGAGGTCTGCGACGAAATGGAGAGTGACGGACGCAGCACTGTACTTCAGATTCTGACGGTGGTGATCGGTGCCGCAATCACAGGCCGCGATTGCATAGAAAACCCGAGTGCAACCTGCGACACTCGAGCGGAGATTGCGCTCCAAAGAGGTTTTGGAATGAGTCGTTGGCATTGTCCGCGATCGGCGTGCGGAACGCTATTACATGTATCTAACACTCGGAGAATGTACAAGGCAGGAGCGAGGTGCCGCTGGTGGCGGAAGGAGAAAGCACCTTTGTCTTCTCCTTGTGGGAGTCTTCAGCAATCTATCGGAATCGGTTGACTGTGCTCTTCGGGTAGAAGCTTCCACAAGTTGTGACAAGGCTCCCTGCGGTTGTCACTGCTCGTTCAAGCCCGCCGAGGCGGTCTTTGTTGCAAGCGCAGTTGGTTTTCAACAGCGAGTGCTGTTTTGCTAGTCGCACTGAAGATCGCGAGCTTTCGCAACATGCAACCGGCATGCATGTACACTACGGTACATACCGGTGTTCGTGCAGGGCTAGAGGGTGTTTACTCCAATGTGCCAACCAAAGTGGCCTACAAGCTCATTAAACTCATCGAGGCAAGTTGCATACATGAAAGGCTTAAATGCTACTTGCAGCTTGCAGCCAAAATCAATGCTCGCGCATCGATGAAAAGTTCACAGCAGTGAGCCTTTCCACTTACAATTTTGTGCGCAGCTTTCTGGTACGCTGCAGCCTTCGCACAAAATTGCCGTCGTGGCTGCCATTCTTGCACACCAGATCGAAATGCACTTGTGCCACGCACTTGCAGCCACAACGATCGCCCCTGATTGGTCAGCTCCACTTTACTGCCCCCTCCCTCCAGTGCCCATACATTTTCCCCGTCGGAATCAACGTGCGTCGCTTCCTGGGGGCAGTCAGATCCCAATACATAGCAACCATGGCGTTGAGCAAACCGATGGAGATGATGGCGGCCGCTACGGCTGCAGGCGTGGGCGGCTTCCTGTCCACGAGCATCCTGTACCCCCTGGACACGCTCAAGACGCGCATCCAGTCGGGCGCGTCGCTGCTCCCAGAGGAGGACAACGAGGGCGACTCAACTTCCAAGTCCACGCCCAAGCGGCAGCTGGCGCTGCTCCAGTCGCTCTACCAGGGCATCCAGTACAAGGCGGCGGAGTCCTCCACCTCCAAGTTCCTGTACTTCTACGCCTACACGATGCTGGCTCAGATGGTGGCGCCCAAGGACGGCCAGCCCATCGGCACGCTCACAGACCTGGGCATCGGCTACCTGAGCGAGATGTGCCACCTGCCCATCACGATGCCCATGGAGCTCGTAGGCACGCGCATGCAGACGGGCTCAGGAGGCGGCAGCATCCTCCAGATCCTGCGCTCCATCGTCAGGGAGAGCGGCTTCGGCGGGCTCTACAAGGGGCTGGGAGCCTACTTCGTGCTGTGTCTGCAGCCGGCCATCCAGTACACGGTGTTCGAGCGACTCAAGGGCGTGTATCTCCGCAAGTTTAAGCAGGCGTCGCAGGCTCTGGGTGCTCTAGAGGTGAGTGAATAGTGATCTGGTGGGGGGAGAGTGAGGTTCTGACGGGTTATGGTGGTGGTGGTGCACTGTAGGCTTTTGTGCTGGGAGCTATTGCGCGGTCCATCGCGACGCTCATTCTGTTCCCGTATATCCGCGCCAAGGTGTTGATGCAGACCAACAAGAAGAAGCAGACTGCCGCGGCCGATCAAGAGAAGGGTCAGACCTGCGTCGAGCTCAAGAAGGAGACGATCGCCTCGACGCTGCAGCGGGTGTACAGGGAGGAGGGACCGCTCGCGCTCTACCGCGGGCTTGGACCGGAGCTCACGAGGGTACGTGGTTGTTGCTGTGGTGGGATATCTGTTGGCGCTTGAAGGCTAACGACGTTGCCACTACTCCGCAGGGAGCGCTCTCGTCGGCGCTGATGCTCATGATTAAGGAGAAGATCCAGATGTACATCACGCTGCTCATGATGATCGTCAACTCGGCCTAGACGACGGCGACTACGAACACCACAAGCACTATAATACTGCCGCAGCTACTGTACTGCTGTAAATGCGACCTTCATTCACTAATCGGGTCCTCCATCGTTCTGTCTGTCCTCTGAGCGTCTGCGAAACCCCGAGCACCGATTGGTTTTTCGCAGACGGCATCAAGTCGGCTTACGCGATCACGTAGTTGAAGCTTGGCGCCATAGTGCGGACACATGAGTGTCCACAACGACGCCGACAAAACGATTGCACCAAAGCTGAAGTTCTAGCGCTCCGAGCGTTTTTCCTCGCTTGCTCCTTCGCCAGCAGCAAAGCTTCGAAGCGCTTCTGATCCCTCACTTGAGGTTCTTTCGTGAACACAGTAAGAGCATCTCCACCGGTTGTGAGTACTGTAAGCAGTAGTGAGTAAGCAGCTAAATGGAAGACGTGGCTATTACCAGGATTGCTTAACTACAAGTTTGTTCTGGGGCGTTTAGACGCAAGAAAATGAAAAAAAAATATGCAAGCCACTTACAGCACATTGCTGAGGTTTGTTTGTTGCCCACCGACGTCACTCTTTGACCGCTTACTGATTCAAGCAGTCGTTGTCGATCCAGTGCACGGCGTTGTCGAAGTGCGGGGCCTGTTCGTACACGCCATAGTATCCAAACTACAGATCACACAAAACAACACATTGTCTGTTAAACGATTGTCATCCTCACAAGCACCGACGCGACGTACCTTTTCCGACGCCTCCAAGATGCAGTCTTCCAGCTTCTTTTGGTTCTTCAGAATCTTGTCCGTCTCGGTGTCTTCAGCGCGCGTCTGCTCCTTCAGCGCCATGATCTTCTCGGCGAAGTGGCTGCCGATCTGCAACTGGAACTCGTCCTTGGTCATGAAGTCCTTGTCACCATTGTCGACGTCGTTCTCCCCCAACTTCTTCAAGATGTCCGACGTATCACCCGATGGCGGAGTTTGGTTATCAGTCGGCACCGTCACCGTCGTGGTCTGTCCACCGGGGCCCGTGGAGATCACCAGAGTGCTCGTGCTGTCGGACGTTTGAACCACCTTCGCAGTCGTCTGCGTCGTGGTGCCGGTGGACGTCGTGATCGTGACGTCCTGCTTGCCGTCAATGACCGGGCCATCGGTCGTCACAGTCACCGGACCCTGCGGGGTGTTCACAGTAGCCCCAGTAGCCCCACTAGAGGCCTGGCTGCTGCCTTGCTGGACCGTGGGGGTGTTGTCACCCGACGGCACTGTCACCGTCGTAGTAGCACCGCCACTGCCCGTAGGAAGATCAACCTTGGTACCCTGTGACGTCTGCGTCACATCCACCAAAGTCGTGTCCGAGTTGCCTTGGTTGTCCGTGATCGTGACTTGCTGCTTGCCATCGATGACGGGGCCGTCGAACGTGACTACAGCGGGTCCATCAGCAGTGTCGATAGCAATGGTCTTCTGGCTGCCGCCACCGCCGTTCTCGCTTGGCCCCTGCTGCGCAGGAACCTGGACGCTGGTCTGCGGCACTGTCACCGTCGTCTTCTGGCTGCCGGATCCCGTGGAGATATCCAACTGGTTGTTGCCGTCCGAGGTCTGGGTCACATCCACCGTCTCCTTGGTCTTGCTGCCGTCGGAGGTCGTGACCGTGATGTCTTGCTTGCCGTCATGGATTGAGCCATCGAACGTCACCTTGACCGGGCCATCAGCCGTGATCACGTTGACTTCCGGAGCCTGGGTGCTGGTCTGCGGGATGGTCACGATCGTGGTATGTCCGTTAGTCGTGGGGATCTCGAGGTCGCTGTTGCCGTCAGTGGTCGTGGTAACCTTCACCGTCGTGGTGGTCGTGTCGCCGTTGTTGTCCGAGATCGTGACCTGCTGCTTGCCGTCAATGACGGGGCCGTCGGTCGTCACCGTGACCGGGCCGTTAGGTGTGTCCACGGCAATTTGCTGCTGCTTCGGCTTGACGTGACGGATTTTCGGTAGGCTGTCGACCGCGGGCCACTCCGGCACCTCAACCATCGTGGTCGCGTCGCCAGGGCCGGTCGGGACCTCCACTTCGTTCTTGCCGTCCGAGTTGGCCGTGACCGGGAGACTCAACGTCGTGGAGCTGTCGTCCACGTTGATAATCGTGACCATTTGCCGGTTGTCAATGATCGGCCCGTCGAACAGGACCGTCACCGGGCCGTTCACAGTCTCGATAAGAACTTGCGGGACATCGAAGTGGAAGTTATCCTCGTGGTCGAAGTTATCTCCGGTCTGGGGCTGCGGAGCCTGGGTGTTGTACTGATCTCCCGTGCCAGACTGCGGGTTGGTTTGCGGTACCGTCACCGTCGTGGTCTCGCCTCCAGGGCCCGTAGGGATCACCAGAGCGTTCGTGCTACCCGACGTCGGAATCACGTCCACAGTCGTGTGCGTCGTGCTACCGTCCGAGGTCGTGATCGTGACGTCCTGCTTGCCGTCAATGACCGGGCCGTCGGTTGTCACCGTCGCCGGACCCTGCGGGGTGCTGACGTCGATGGTCTGCTGGCCCTGCTGCTGGGAGCCACCGCCACCACCGTTCTGGCTCGGCCACTGCTGCTGCGGAGCTTGGGTATTGTACTGATCCCCCATACCCGACTGCGTGCCCTGGTTGTTGCCCGTGAAGGTGCCTGTACCAGCCTGGTTATCGCCCGTGTAGGTGCCCGTGCCGGACTGCGGGGCCTGGGTGTTGTACTGGTTGTACTGAGGTCCCGTGAAGTCGCCCGTGCTGGTCTGCGTGTTGGTTTGCGGCACCGTCACCGTCGTGGTATCACCTCCAGAACCCATAGAGATCACCAGAGTGTTCGTGCTGCCCGACGTCGGAATCACGTCCGCAGTCGTGTGCGTCGTGCTGCCGTCCGAGGTCGTGATCGTGACGTCCTGCTTGCCGTCAATGACCGGGCCGTCGGTTGTCACCGTCGCCGGGCCCTGCG
>AUVH01059702.1:0-12179 GCA_000443045.1 Phytophthora x cambivora | reverse complement strand
GTGTCCGTGTTCGCCAACTGCCACGTGTGGACGCTGCACGGCCTGCTCACGAGCAACTGGTTCCCCGTCTTCTCGACCTTCGTGTCGGGCGACTTCATCTCCCTCATCTACATGTTCGTCTTCCTGCGGTACACGACCGACCGCAAGGAGGCGTGGAAGGTCATCGCGGTGTACGCGGCCGTGCTCTCGCTCATCACCGCGTACGCGGTGCTCGGCGGACTGGGCGTGTTCTCCAGCCTCAGCAGGGACCAGGTGGACAACATCATGGGCTACCTCGCCGTGTGCGTGACCTTGGTGCTCTACAGCTCGCCGTTCCTCAAGATCAAGGACGTCGTCAAGTACAAGACGGGCGTCTTCATCCCGATCCACATGGTGCTCGCCGGCACCTTCAACAACGCCATGTGGATCACCTACACGCCCATGGCCGAGCTCTGGTTCCTCTTCGTGACCAACATTTGCTGTGCCACGCTCGGCGTCGCGCAGCTCACCGTGTACATGATCTACCACCCGAGCAAGCACCCGCTGGGCTACGGCGCCACGCTCGAGGATCTGCTCGAGAAGGAGAAGGACGACAACAACGACACGCTCTCGATTGCGATCGACCGCGCGAGCGTGCAGTCGACCAGCAAGGTGATCCCACAGAGCCCCATGTACCAGATCATCAAGTCGCCGTTGGCCCCCCTCCGCCCGTAGAGTGACACCAACTCGTTAAGTTAAAAAAAAATCTATAGCTTCAACAGTCCGTCGGGCGTTCCCAGAGTTTGTTAAACCGATCGTCGACTATCGAATCGAACGCATCAGCCGCTGACGTTGAAGTGTCGGCTCCACTGTCGTCGCTCATCTAATCACGCGCCACATCGGCTCAACGCGCGGGTTGAGATGAACGCGCTTGACTGGCGGTCAAACGTCGTCTTGTGTCACCATCTTCAAGCACAGCCCACCGGGCTGTCGCATTCGATCGGCCAAGTCGCCGCGCGTCATGTCATTGCCCAACCTGCGTCGTTGAGCTTATACAGTACAGCGCTATGGTGAACGTCGTCGTGGAGACGCTCTTCCGGGTGCTGGCGTCCATCACATCCATCAGCGTCACGCTCAGCATGATCCCGTCCATGTATCACATTTACCGCAAGAAGGACACGGGCGTCGCGTCTGTGCTGCCGCTCGTGTGCATGGTGGCCAACGCCCACGTCTGGATGCTGGATGGTGCCGTCGTCAAGAACTGGTTCCCCATGTTCGCCACTTTCCTCACCTCCGATATCATCGCCATCATCTACGTGACAACATTCGTCTGGTTCGCTCGAGACCGCAAGAAAACACTGCGCAGGATCACCGTCGGCGCCATCCTCCTCGGCCTGATCACTGTGTACGCGATTATCGGCAGCGCTGGGTACACGAACCAGTCCAAGGACGGCGTGGACACGACGCTGGGGATCTTGGGCGTGCTGGCCGGTCTCAGTATGTTCAGCTCGCCGTTCGAGCGGATGATGAAGGTGCTGCACTACAAGTCGGCGGCGTTCATCCCGATCCCGATGGTGGCGGCCGGCGCGCTGAACAACGTCATGTGGATCGTGTACTGCCCCATGATCGGGAGCTGGTTCCTGTTCGGAGGCAATGCGCTGTGTCTGTTGCTCAGTACGGTCAACATCGCTCTCTACGTCATCTTCAACCCGAAGACGCACCCGCTGCGTCTCGAGGAAGGCGACCCCGACGCTGTCGGAGGCAACTTCACCAGGGTCGACCAGGCGTCCGTGTCCATGGTGCTCTCGCCGCTGCCGTCCGATGACAATGTCGGGTACAAGATCAAGCAGAACTCGCAGAGCCCAGTGTACAACATGGTGCGCTCACCTGTGGTGGGGATCTCGTCGGACGTCAGTAACCGAGTGTAAGCCAAACGTAGCGCATAACCCTCGTGTACATGTATGTAGTCCATTCTTGCCACTCTCTTTACCCCACTGGAGTTGAGCCTGTGTATCTCCGTCGCATTCACTGATCCCAGGCGAGGCGACATCAAACGCCAGCAACCGTGTCTAACCCAGTACATGTCGATGAACAAACCACCTTCTTCGCAGTGTCAAATGAATGACACTGTGTCATTCATTCGCCTGCACTGATGAATTATCTGGCTGCGCGGACGACACGACGTCACAGCAAAACACCTAAACTTCTCTGCAGTCCGAAGAGAGAGAGAGCCTATGTACACGAGTGCTCAGTCCAATGACTCTTTCCTACAGCAGCGGAATGGATCACCTCGTAGTCCTGCCGCTTCACATCGAGTCCCCCTTGACATGGTATCCATGTCCATGAACATGGCCCTGAAACGGCAAATTCATCGAGTGAGTGGACAGAAGCCCGGGCTTTTGACTGGAGTCGTAGGCCATGGCATTGGCCTCCGCCGTCGCCTTCATGTTGCTCTCCGTCGCGGCGTCCCACTGCAGGAACTTGTGGACGACGTCGGGCATTTCGAGCTGCTGGGGCAGGCCGTCAACGCCCATCTCCTCGTACAGTAGCCTCGAGTCCACGCGGTCCCTGCCGCTGCGCAGCATGCAGCGCGACAGGCCCTCGGCGAAGACCTCCCCCGAGTCGGGGCACTTGAACTGCGCCAGCAGGAAGAGCCAGGCGTCGTCCCAGTACACGTTGCGCGTGTGCACCTCGTAGCGCTGGAAGAGGCGGATGGGCTTCACGTGGCGGACGCCCTGCGACCCGAACACGAAGTGCCAGCGGTTGCGCGCGCAGGCGTGCAGAATGCCCTGCGCGCCGCAGCCGTACCAGATGGCCAGCTCCATGCTGCGGTAGTACGCCTTCTCCGGCAGCGTGCGCGTCCAGTTGCAGTCCGTCAGCGACGCGCGCGTCTTCCAGACGCTTGGGTACCGAAGCAGCGCCCCCGGGGGCTGCGGCGAGAGCTTCCGGCGCAGGACGCCAGCCCCCATGTGCCACAAGATGCGCGGGATCATCCTGTCGCGACTTGGCTTGGGCTTGTGGGGTCAAAATCTGATTACGGTTGGAACGTGTTTGACAGGCATTTTGTATGGTGCTGGAGTGTCTTGATCTGTGTAAATCGTATGTGACAAGTTTAGCTGAAGTGACCATCACTCCTGCCGCAATTTGTCACGCAGGAGCACAAGTGAAATAGCTGGAGTGCCTTGTCCGTCCGCATATGCGTGGACGCCGTCGCTCCTGCTTCCGTCTTCAGCGTCGCGTCAGTCGCTCACCTTACTGTACGAAGCAGCAGAAGGCCCCACGCCTCTGGAGCTCGCGTGCCAGTGCGAGCGTTCAGTTCTCCAGTGTGTTCTGACTACAGGGGAGGCCCAGCGAGGCAGCACTGGACACCGCAGAAGACCTGTTGGTAAGGGGCCCTTACCGCCTCTTTAAATGGAGCGAGCGCTTCGCGGTGTGCGATTGGGCGCAGGAGCACGCGTGTCAGAAGTGTGGGGAGAACAAGCAGCGTACGGGCAGACGCTCAGGAGGACAGGGAGACGTCGCAGAAGACCGTCAAGATGGCGCTCTCCAGCTTCGCCAGTGCGGCGGATTTCATGCTGCCGTCGCGTCAGTTTGAGGTGCTTCTGAACGACGGGTGCTTGTGCACAAGCGCAAACAAATACTGTGCAGAGGTTGACAGGGATGTTCTGTGACAACGCCTACGCGAGTGAGTTGGAGTCGGATGTGTAGTCAGCGGCACTGGTCATTGACCAGTGGCCAATGGGTTCGGCTTCTTGAGGCAACACCGTTTTGTGGACCTCACTTCCTAAAGTGCTGCTTGGTAGCTCAGATGGTTGGAAGACCGAGGACTCCTGACGGGAGATGTCAAGTCGACGAAGAAAGTCGTAGAAATGACTGCGGTGCTGATGTGAACACGAAGGACAACGACGGAAGGACAGCGCTGGTGGTGGCTGCAACCGAAGGCCACATTGAGGTGGTGCGGTTTCTCGTTAACAGGGCTGACGTGAACACGAAGGACAACGACGGAGAGACAGCGCTGACGAGAGCTGCTACTGAAGGCCACATTGAGGTGGTGCGGTTTCTTGTTAACGACTGCGGTGCAGATGTGAATACGACGAGGGACAATGGAGAGACAGCGCTGATGGAGGCCGCAAGAGGTGGCGCCATTGACATGGTGCGGTTTCTTGTTAACGACTGTGGTGCTGATGTAAACAAGAAGACGTTCAATGGAGAGACAGTGCTGATGAGGGCCGCTAGAGGAGGCGATATCGATGTGGTGCGGTTTCTTATTGACGACTGTGGCGCTGATGTGAACACAAAGGCTGACCCTGGAAGGACAGCGCTGACGGAGGCCGCTAGAGGAGGCGGCATTGATGTGGTGCGGTTTCTTGTAAACGATTGTGGTGCTGATTTGAACACGAAGACCAACGATGGAGAGACAGTGCTGATGAGGGCCGCTAGAGGAGCCGACATCGACGTTGTGCGGTTTCTTGTTAACGACTGTGGTGCTGATGTAAACACGAAGGTGCTGATGAGGGCCGCTAGAGGAGGCGATATCGATGTGGTGCGGTTTCTTATTGACGACTGTGGCGCTGATGTGAACACAAAGGCTGACCCTGGAAGGACAGTGCTGATGGAGGCCGCTAGAGGAGGCGACAATGACGTGGTGCGGTTTCTTGTAAACGACTGTGGTGCTGATGTGAACGCGAAGTCCAGCTATGGATTGACAGCGCTGATGAATGCCGCTGAAAAAGGCCACATCGATGTGATGCGGTTTCTTGTTATCGACCACGGAGCTGATGTGAACACGAAGGCCCACGATGGAGAGACAGCGCTGATGAGGGCCGCTAGAGGAGGCGAAATTGACGTGGTGCGGTTTCTTGTTAATGACTGTGGCACTGATGTGAACGCGAAGTCCAGTGATGGAGAGACAGCGCTGATGAATGCCGCTGGAAAAGGCCACATCGATGTGATGCGGTTTCTTGTTATCGACCACGGAGCTGATGTGAACACGAAGACCAACGATGGAGAGACAGCGCTGATGAGAGCCGCAACCGGAGGCTACATTGACGTTGTGCGCTTTCTTATTAACGACTATGGTGCTGATGTGAACACGAAGACCAACGATGGAGAGACAGCACTGATGAGGGCCGCTGAAGATGACCACATTGATGTGGTGCGTTTTTTTGTGAATGACTGTGGCGCTGATGTGAATACGAAGGCCAACAACGGAGTGACAGCGCTGATATGGGCCGCTGCAGGAGACCACATTGAAGTGGTGCGCTTTCTTGTTAACGACTACTGTGGCGCTGATGTGAACGCGAAGGACAAGAATGAATGGACTTCGATAATATGGGCTGTTCATAGTGGGCACATTGACATCGTGCGGTTTCTTGTTAACGACCGCAGCGCTGATGTGAACGCGAAGGCCAACGATGGAGAGACAGCACTGATGAGGGCCGCTAGAAAAGACCACATTGACGTAGTGCGGTGGCTTGTTAACGATTTCGGCGCTGATGTGAACACGAAGGACAACGCCGGAGAGACAGCGCTGATGAGGGTATCTAATAGAGGCCAGATTGACGTCGTGCGGATTCTAGTTAACGACTGTGGTGCTGATGTGAACACGAAGGCCAACGATGGAGAGACAGCGCTGATGAGTGCCGCCAGAGGAGGCGACATCGACGTGGTGCGGTGTCTTATTAAAGAATGTGGTGCTGATGTGAACACTGAGAACGACAACGGAGAGACAGCGCTGTTTAAAGCTGCTTGCTGGGACCAGATTGACGTGGTGCGGTTTCTTGTTAATGACTGTCATGCCAATGCAAATATCAAGAACAAAGATGGCTACTCAGCTACTCGCTTCGCTGCTGATCACGGATACTATGACATTGTGCGACTACTCAGGCCAATCGTTATGCTCGATCGCGAAACATCTACCAACAACGCAGGGGAAGAAGTTCGTCACAAGTTAGTGACTATTGATGAATCAGCTAGCAGCTTTATTCCACCGTCCGAAGTTGAATTGGGCAAACTCTATAAACAGGGGGATGTCGGTGGTGATTTTCGTGCGAAGTGGCTGGATGCCGATGCTGTTGTGAAGCTGTTTATTCTGGACGCTTCGCACTCGACGCTCGAGCAGGAGGTACGCGTATGGCAGCAGCTGCGTCACCCCAACGTCCTCAAGCTGTACGGTCTGTGCCAGGCTGGATCCGACGTGAACTTCTTCGTGTGCGAGTATGCCAGCCAGGGGTCGCTTACAGAGTATGCCAATACCCTGTGCAAGTATTCTTTTGGTGAGGGCACGCCGCCGTCGAGGTGGAAATATCTTCACGGGGCAGCGTTAGGACTTGCGTATCTACACGAGCGTGGGATTATTCACGGCGATCTTCGTTGCAGTAACATTTTGATTGGCAGCGACGGAATGACGAAAATTTCAAACTTCGGGCTGACTGGGTCCGCGAAGGAATTGATTTCAGTCGGTGTCGTTGGCTCGATGCGCTCGCAGTCACCTGAGGTGTTGAAGGGAAATCCGCCTTCACGTGAGTCAGACGTTTACTCGCTTGGAATGTGCATTCTCGAGGCTGAGAGTGGGAAGAAGCCATGGAGCAGATACAGCGAAGGTGCCGCAAGGGAAAAAAAATGGCATGGAACCTGGATGCACACGACTATAATCCTTACGGCGATATTGAATAGATAATCCCGGTTCCGACTTGTATACATTTTTCATAGGTACTGCCACGTACTTTGTTCGGCACAGTCGTGATTTGGTGTGGCGGATATGCTGTCAAGATCCACAGAAACGGCCCTGCTTGCCATCCATTCTGTCCGAGCTCGAGCAGTTGGCCTTTGAAGAGAGTTCAGACGAGTTGAATACTACATGTTCTGTCGATGACTACCTGTTTGGCGAGATGAAGGAGCTGTGGCAAAAGCTGCAAACGTGCATGAACGAATGCGGTAACGTTCAGCATCGCCAGATGTTCGACAGACTCACGCGTGTCTACGATCATCTCCGAGAATCGAAGCGGAACGAGCGCTTGCTCGACCAGTTTTACTCTCTTCTCACCGACGTTTGCCAGACAGTGACGATGACGCCTGAGCAGGCTCGAATTATGCGGCTAACTTCAACAAGGGCCACGACGACCAGCCTATACTCCTTCAGTTGGCGTGTTGATGCCATATTGAAAGCTATACATGTAGGAGAGTCTACGTCGGAAGATACAACGACGTCATGGCAACAACAGCGCCATGAACAGGCCGCGGCATTTGTATCAGGTATAACAGACACTGTTCTTCTGTTGCAGGAATTGAAATCCGTGGATGAGAAAGCTGCGTTTTTGCAGATGCTGAAAGAAGAGATTTCAACCCCTCAGGACAAGTACACAGTCGAGCAACTTGAGACGATGACGAAGACATACGAAGAAATTGAGAGCAGATTGGGAATTAACGGAGACGCGGCTAATCTGACGCCAGAGTGGTTTATCCCGTGGTACGAGTTGTTCCTTGACAAAGGAAATCATTTGGGTGCTGGTAGCTTTGGAAGCGTGTGTCGAGCGAAGTGGCTAGACTCGGACGTGGTGGCGAAACAAGTGACGTTGCCTGGCTCGGACCGAAACCCAGAGGGCGCCAACAGCTTCGATAGTTTTTTTGAAACGATAGACCAATCGCCGCTAGATCCACAGACTGCTACCAAGCGAACTGAAGCTCAAACAATGTTCCGCCGCGAAGCCGATATTTGGTTCGGGTTTAGCCACCCACACGTGGTTCGACTCTTCGGCGCCTGCCACATCGGGAGACCATTCTTCGTGTGCGAGTACGCGACGCACGGTACGCTGGATAGGTATCTACGAAAGCACCCCGACGAGCTGTGGACGAAGTTGCGTGAGGCTGCCCTAGGTGTGCAATATCTTCATGCACGGGGTGTGGTCCACGGTGACCTGAAAGGCAACAATATCGTGATCGGAAGTGACCTGAAAGCAAAGGTGACCGATTTCGGATTGAGTTCCTTAGCAGACAGCGAGGATAGTTCCCCGATCTCTGGTGCATTACATTGGGTGGCCCCGGAGTGCTTGGTCGACAAGACTGACAAGAAGGCAAGATCTAAAACGACTTTCGAGTCCGACGTATACTCTTTGGGTATGTGCATCGTGGAAGCGTTGCGAGTTGTGGAAGCGGTAAAGACTGGGAAGCCGTCGTATGGGTGCCTGCCATGGGGTGTAATCGATATCGTCGCCGTTAAGTATCACGTTAGGCATGGCAAGTTTCCTCCCCGACCGGAGTGCGAGGACGGTCAGTGGGAGTTGGTTCAACGGATGTGTGCGGCGAAGCCGGAGGAGCGGATCAAGATCTCAACCGTCGTCGACGAGCTGGAGAGATTGGCGAACGACACGAACACCCGAGCGAACGACGTGACCGATCGAATGCATTCGGCGAATCAAGAGTCTGTGGACTTAGTAACGGCAGAAGCACGAAAGCTGCTGGCAGAATGGCGACGCAACACCGAGCAACAAAATACCTCACTTGTCATGTTGTACGACTCCTTGTGGGATCGTATTAAGTCCGTGGATGAACTGATTGCAGAGGATGGCCATGACACAGCGTGCTGGAGCGCATTCCACTCACTTGTTGTGGAGGCTCGGGCGTCAACAGCAAATCTGATGTCCACTGGAAGGGATCTAATTTCATTAACGCAGGCAACAATGAGGTGCTACGCGTTGTGTCGTCGCCTGGACAAACTGAGTGATGTTGCACTTGTATGTCGTGCGAGGCGCTGCGGGGTCAGCAAGGACGATGCAAGCCTCGCCATCCATGACAAGAGCAACGAAGCCTCATGAACAAATGTCCAGTCATCTCGATGTTGTGCACGAGACCAAACAGCCAAGCCAAGCGTGTTTCTTTTCTCGAGGGTGCCTATCGTTCATCAATCCAATTGCAGGAAAATGACAAACATTTCGATCAAGATGCCGAAGTCACTTCACTCCACATTTGTCTGTTCACCCAGATTACTTTTTTGTCAACCAACAGTTTGCCTCGCTCTGACGCACGTTCCTTTTCAAAGCGGGTGATCATTTCCTTGCCCTCGTCGAGGGCTTTTATCTCCGCCTTCTCCGTCTTCTTTGCCTCGCTTTCCGCGATCTTCGGGCGACGCAGGTGAACGAAACGGCGACGAATGCCTCGAATTCGTCACGGGACAGTCCTTCCTGGCCTTGCAACTTGTGGCCTTTGCAACACGTTATCGAATATTAATACCTCATTTGCTCCTCGCAACCCGTGAGCCCTTTGCGTTTGATTTGCTTCAGGTCCGCGGGCTGGAGTGGCATGGTGTCCTTCACGAAAGAAAACTCGATGCGTTCTTTGAGGTCTGGAAACATTCGGCCGAGCATGTACTGTACCTTCATCACCTTATCGGACGCCCTTGATCGAGGGGTGACCGCCGCCACAAACTCAACGTCCGGGCTTTCGACGCTGGATGCTGCTTCGCTGTAGCTTTTGTATGGAGCTGGAATGTCTTTATCTATGTATGTCGTATATGACAAAATCTAGTTGAAGTGACCATCACTCCTGTGCGCAATTTCCGCAGGACATCTCGATCGCCACTTCCGCATTCGCCGCGCGCCACGCAGGTCCAAGGAGGAAACACAACAGGAACGACGCATGGGGTTGGACATGACAGACGCCACGGAGGACCCGCCGGCGTCGCAGGACGCGAAGACGCTCGTCCCCATGTCGCTGAGCTTGTAGGAACCGAACACTGGGCTTTGCACTACTGCAGCTTGAAAACGTGCTGACTGACTTGGCGTTTGTATGCAGAGTGGCAAAGAAGGAAAAGATCCTGCAGATGGAAGCGGCAAAGCTCGAGATGCTGCTGAGTCAGCGCAATGAGATGCTCGGCGGCTTGCGAGAGAGTCACGAGTACCTGCTCACGACGAACGGGCAGCTGCAGTGCGTCGCACTACATCCAGTATTTCTCCACTAATCTGTGGCAAGGCTGATAACGTTCTGTGTGACTCTGTGCAGAGAAAGAAGTCGACTGCGGAGAGAGAAGCTGGCGTCTCTGCGGACGCTGCTAGCGGCTGACCAAGAGCAAGATGGGCCCGGTCTGTGCGACGCAATCGGGGCAAACGAATTGGAAGCCACTGCCGAGAAGTGTGGAGTGCTGAAGGAAATTCTGCTCGGGCTGGTAGACAAGCGCGCGGTTCTTGAGCAGCAATGCATGGTGCTTGAAGATCAAACGGTGCGAGACGTGGAAGGACTGAGAGGGAAGGAGCAGCACTTGAACGAAGGTATGGCGCTGGGGAAAATGCTGGAATTGATTGCTGTTGTAGCTTACGAGTTGTTGCGGCTTTAGCTCGAAGCACTCTCCTTCTACTACACGAAGATATCCGCTCTGCCCAGTGGAATTTTGAGGTACATAGGCGCATTCAATTTCAATCTGTAGTGCAGTGGTTTACGAGTTTAACTGCTGCTATAGAACGACGAAGCTGAGCTCGCTGGCGAAGACAAGCGTCTCAATACTGTCAGTCAGAATGCTCAACTCGAGGCAGCACTGGTCGAAAAGGCCAATGCTGCTTTGCGTAGTGAGAATGCCATAGTTGACGACCTTGATACGGTACGCTGCTTGATATATCAGTCGTTTGTCTTTCGAAGTGCTAACTACCTCGTGGCTGTACTTGTACAGGTTTGGCAAAACTACCGTGATATGGTCCATGAAGAGCATCGCCAACTTGCGATTGCAAACGAAGATGCAAAGAGGTACGCTGATGTGGAGTGCGCATTTACTGGCGGTGGTGTTGATGCCTCGTGTACAGTGAACAGCGAGAACTTCACATGCTGCTTGAAAGCAACGGGGTAACCGAATGCAATACATGTTGCTCTCTGCGTACGTAGAACTGACGCTAGTGTGGTTGTGCTCAGGCGACGTGCCCTGCAGACGAGGAAGTCCTGCAGCTAGCAGAGGAGTTGCAGTCCACGCTGCAGCGCCTTAACGTAGGCAAATGTGTTTCGTCAGATGTAAGTTCGCGTTGCGATTTCATGTACTGAATTCGTAATAATGTGGTCCAGGAGGAGGTTAACAGCGCCAAGTTCTTCAAGCGGGAGCTAGCATTTCGAAGGAAGCAAGAGAAGGATATGCTGGCCATCACTCAGTCCAGCATCAAGGTAATGATCACTGGCAAGTCCGCACGTCACAGCTTCACGTAATTACTTTTGGATGAGTTTTGTTCGACCAGGCAAAAGATGAGCAGTTGACTTGGCTAGAGCGTCAGCGCGTACACATCGAAAATGAGCACAAAGAGGCGGCACAGGCTCATGCTGCCGATGAAGCTGGTACGTGCTCTAAAGAGACGACGAGAGCTTGGTCTGTAGTTTTTCTAATTGGGTTGGTCTCGTACTACAGCATATCAAGACTACCTGGAGGAACACAAAGTAGCGATGGCTTCTCTTGAAAATCAAATCAAGGATGCCGGAAAGCAAGTGAAGACTACGGAGCGTGCTATCACGTCCCGTAACAAAAAGGTGGCCACTCTCAACAAAAAGGTTGCTCAGAAGACAAAAGTGCTCGAGGAATGGAAGACAAGGATTGATGAAAAGCAGGAGCAGGTGGCAAAATCTGCAGCCACACAGGAGCTTATCGATGGTGAAGTGTTGAGTACGCAAGAATTGTTGGAACGGGAGCTACGCAGTCTTGAGCACGCCCGGCAATTGCGTGCTACGCAAGAAATGGAAGCTGAAGAGTTGTGTTCATCTTGCACCACGTTGGAGTCCGAGACTCAGCAACTACGCGAGACGGTGGCAACGGTGAAAAGCAGTATCGTTGCGGCACAAACAGCAGTGAAAAACCGCACTGATGAAATACGCGAAAAGTTTCTAGACACCTTCGTCATTGATGATGCTGAAATCCTGATTGAACTGTTGAACAAAGAGGTACGTGCGTACATGCAAGAAGGTAAAGACATGATCAAGCAACCTTTAATGTAGGAAATGCTCTTATACAGATTGAAAGCTGGACAACGAAGGACACGGATGAAGTCAATGCAGCAATTGCTAGCGAAGCAAACATGGTGAAGTCTGAATTGCAAGGATAGCATCCACACTGGTTTACTGACAACGATTTTTTCTTACTGCTACCCTGCAGCTGAACCAGCGATACGGTGACTTGAGTATCGATACCCGCAAGAAATACGGCAAGATCCTGCGTCAAAAGGTAAAGCGTCAGATACTAAATACTAAACCCATCAATCACA
>AUVH01059700.1:0-14413 GCA_000443045.1 Phytophthora x cambivora | reverse complement strand
AACCGCTACATCCAGCGGTTGCAGCAGGTGGGTTCCGTTGGGCGGTAGGCACACTAGTATAATTCCGAGGCTGTCTGCTACTTCCACAATTGGCACTGAAATATGAGAAGAACAGCCGTCCATCACGCGAAGTAGCGGCCTCCGGATCGGAGTAGGAACTGCGTCGGCAAAAAAATGTAACCAGCGCGTAAATAGCGTTGAGGTCATGAACGCCTTTTCAGTCGTAGTGACACCAGCACCTGGGATCTGACACTTCTCGAGCACGTCGTTGTTCACGCTCGCGCCGGGGAATATGAAGAGAGGGGGGACCATGAAACCGCTAGCGCTACCACACGCGACAAAGCTCATATGGAAGTTCGTTGAAACATCCTTGTGCCACACGTTTTTAGAGCCCTTGGCCACGAGAACCTGCCTGTGTTCGCGGGTAGTCTCTATCGCAGTCTCGTCAACGTTGAAAATACGCGTTGCTCTCATTTCGTTTTCAATAATCACCTTTGCCAGCGACGAAAACAGGACAGAGAGGTCACGTTCTTCGACTTCATTGCGCGCCTTGGATACAGACTGCGACCACCGGAGTGATAGGATCGGGTAACGCTGTAAAAAGCGGCGTAGCCACCCCTTTCCCACAGTCACACCACTCACTAGTTGCGTAATCTGCTGGGCCTTGTCTAGGACGTCGCTGCGGCTGACAGGATGTCCAGTCTTTTGGCGCGCCAGGACCCAGTCTCGAATGCTGTCCTCCGCACTCTGGGGAAGCAGGGGCTTTGGTCCACGTCGTATGGGCTGGTATTGGATACCTTCACGCGCAGCTGCCACGTACTTCTTTAGCGTGCTGTACGCTATGCCTGTCTTCTTGCTAGTTGCCTTCATCTCAGCCCCGGCGAGGACTTCTTGAACAGCTGCATCGCGTTCCGCTTCAGTGTAGTTGGCACGCTTCCTTCCCATTCGGCGCGAAGGGCTGAGGTCGATGTGAGTTTTTTTGTGGGAACTAGACTGCTGGACGAGGGGGGCTGTAAGATTTTTGGGGGAACTGGACTGTTGGACGAGAGGACCTACCGGTAGTACTGTATCGAGTCTTTCAGGTTTTTCGTCTAAGCGGCTGTTTTGTTTTTTGTCAAATCAAAACGGGTATCTGATGGCTACACTTCTCGCATTGGTCAATATAAGCGGGGCCACTAAATTGGTCACTAAATTGGCCCTTTGCCTTATCCAATAATCTTGAGGTTGAGACCCAACAGTCATGTCAAGTTTTGGTTCGCCCACCCTATCGTTCTTTCAACCAATTTCAGGAAAATGAAAACGTCTCCGACCAAGATGCACGAAGTCACTCCACCCCGATTCCATTTTTGACATCACCCAACGCTCTTCGGCCCCCTTCGCGGCGAGCCCTGACGCAAGTTCCTTCTCAAGTCGGGCGGCCATTTTCTTGACCTCGTCGAGGGCTTTTGTCCTCGTCTACTCTACCTTCTTTGCCTCGCTTTCCGCGATCATCGCATGGCCCGGAAGTTGAGATAGCCAACGAGTATGTGACAAATCCTAGTTGAAGTGACCCTCACTCCTGCGCGCGACCGAGAATCTTTATCAGAGCTACCCACAAATCTGTCAATGATTATCAGAGCTACCCACAAATGTTTTCATTGGCAGATAATCACCTCGCTGAAGAAATATGCGGCGCCGGCTGACCGAAGCGGAATCATCACCTCGAACCTTGTTCTGAGCATCCTGGGCTACGAGCACCCATCCAGCCCACCTCTGAATGAACGGTGAGCGGCGCTCATGCTCACAAAGCAGACCGACTCTAAAAAGTGGTGCAGGAGTAACACTGTGAATGTATGTGCGATTATAATCCTCAAGGGCGCGGGGTTGAGGTTTTAGAGGAAAGACTGGTCTGGTAGTGAAAGAGTTAAACTGATGTCGTCGATGGCAAATATGACGTATCCTGCGAATATGTAAGGTATTGCACGAGGCCTAACGAATTTTCTATGGTAACGTTGTTGTTGGTTGTCCAGTCAAAGACTGATCTCTTGTGGTGTGTCGTAGTGCTACGAACGGGCAACCTCCTACCAGGTACGCCCCCGGTACTACCTCGCTACCAGCCTCAGCTTTGTCTTTGCCTTTGTTCGGACAGGTCGCGATGTTGTGGCCATCGGCAATACCACAGCCACCGCATTCATATCGATTCCGTTTATTGGGGACGGAAGCCACAATTTGATGGCGAAGATGCTCGTGGAAATCGCTGTTTGTATCGTGCCCATCACCGAAAGGACTCGAATGAGAGGGGTAAGAGGATTCTTCGTGGTGGTGGGAGCCGCTTAAAGCCTCTCCTCTGCTAAGATGGCGTTTCTGACGCTTGGGTTTGTCACTTACGAATAGCTTTTTGGCGGCTTTACCAGGTTGCTTGTAGAGAGGGGGTGGGAGAATACTGGGCTCCGGTTTCAATTCACTGACTAGAGGAAGGTCAATCATCGTGCGCTCAAAAGCCGTACGGTAGGCTTTGACCGTGTAGCTCGAGTCGAATAAAGTCTCAACCGAGATCTTCCGATGATCTATATCCTTTGATGCCTTCATTGCTGCCAGGATGTGTCTGCAGGGGATTTTTAGATGCTCGCTCGAAATGCATCGCATGCATGTTCTATTCTGGAGATCAACTTTGTGAGTCCGAGCGAGCTTTGGAGGCACCATGGGGCTTCTTGCTGCTGTGGCCGCATTCATCCTTTGTGCTCTCATACAGTCCTCGACATAGAAGACTGTCTGCGACGCTGGCAATACTGAACACCCAGAGCTACGAGCTAATTCTTTGTCGTACAAAAATTTCGCTTTTGGAGTCGTGTTGCTCTTGTCGCGAGTCCAATCTTTTACGTTTTTCTTCTTACCAGCAAATGTAAGTGCTGCTCGTTCGCAGAAAGTAACAAATGTCATGAGTACCTCAGCATCTCGTGTACCATTCCAAAGCAGTGCGTTGTTTTCTCCTTCGTTAGCACTTGTCGTCCGAACACCAATGAGCCGGCATGAACGTCCATATGCCTTATCGCTCCGCCAGTGTTGCTGCAGATATAGGCTCTCTACTTCGTTGTGATTGTAGTTGCCCAGATTTGTCCAACATGTAGGATGTATTGAACGAAGGTATTGGGCGACTGATTGCTGCTCAATTCGGCCATCGGGTCTGCGACGAGTACGAAAAGCAGGAAAGCTCACCTCGATAGAAACTAACACGGCTTCGTACTCCGCAATCGTATCTGCCTTTTGCAGACGCATTACAAACGGTTGCACGCGGTCAATTGTCGGATCAACTGATCGAAAGTGTGATTTCACGTTGAGCGTAATATGAAAAGCACAAAACTTTAAATTCAGTTTATACCCCATGGAAGTCAAGCGTTTTTGGGCCCCTCGCTGCTTTCCGCGATCTGTGAAAACCGGTAGATCTCCTAAATTCACACTCCTTGCCATACAATTAGCAAAGAACCATGCGAAGTTCTCATTCGTCTCTGACGGCACAAATGCGACAGCAACGGGTACATTCCTTCCATCACCATCCAGTCCTATAAGCGTCAAGCATTGACCATTGTACTTCTCTCCTTTCATATGAGCTCCATCCGACTGCAACACGGGAGCACACGAACTTAGGATCTGAGCGACTGGACCAATAATTAAGAAGGCGCGAAAAAATCTCCCGCGGTCATCTAGCTGTAAACTCACTCGAGAGCATGGATTTTTTTGCTGGAACGCCAGTAAGTAACTAGGAAGATAACGATAGTCATCCACAGTTTGAACCCGAGATTTAAACAAATTGATGGCTCGGTACAGCGTAGCTGGCTTCAAGTCCATGTTGATGTTGTCGACCATTCTCAAAGCTGCTGCTACACGGGCTCTTGCTGAGCTGTGTCCCTCCACTAACGAATTTTGAAACCCTTTCATTAGACTGATCTGCACGGCCGTGGGATCTGCTACCGCGTCGCACAATTGAGTGTGAAGTAAGTCAAGCTTACTCACGTACCACGCAAACACCGGGACGTGACCAAACTTTGTGGTTTTAGTCGAGCCTACGCCCCCTTGGGTTTTAGCAACACTGGGACGCTTCTGCGTGATCCACACGCACCACGTACAGCCCACACCCTTGCACATCCATTTCTTTAAGAAGCCGTTAGATTTTTGCTTGATGGACTTGTTCTGATTGCAGGCATAGTCCTTCAGAAACTTTGTGCACGCCGTAGTAGTAGGGAAGATGTCATGGAGCGATATGGACTCTCGTCCGTGGAGTATCCACAGATCTAGTCGGCCGCCGGAGGAAGTGTCGCCGCAGACAACGTGCCCTGCGCCGGACATAGCGAATTGATCAATGCAGTGCCAAATCGTGGCTACCGGCGGGTGTATTTTAAGACTACGTGTCTGGGTATAAAACACGTATGAGCACCGCAGATCTATTTTAATACATCCCCTACGAATTCTACATTCAAACATGCAGCAACTTGTGAAAAAAGTAGAGGCTCGACGAATACTCTCGAGGAAAAAATATTCAAGTAGCACTTAAGGTTACCGAGTCGACAAATGAAGACTGAAGGATTCTATGCACATCCTCAGCGCCAGCATATCATCGCGGTTCCACATTCGGTTAATTTCATATATACCGCAGTGTGACATTGCGGTAGTTATCGCAGTGTGACATCGCGGTAGTTACCGCAGTGTGACATCGCGGTAGTTACCGCAGAGTGACATCGCGGTAGTTACCGCAGTGTGACATCGCGGTAGTTACCGCAGTGTGACATCGCGGTAGTTACCGCAAAGCGACATTGCTGCAAATACACCAACGTGGCTTTTGGGAACTGCCTCAGTATAATATAGTGGTGGCGATAGTTTGTTAACGCTTTGCAGATGCATGGTACGTATGTTAGCTGACTTTCACTTACCCTGCTGAGGTCCACGCGCGACTCGATTGTAGAGTTGGGAGCGGTACGCAGCTGCCTTCGTTACGTTAAAACCTCCAGAAGTCCACTCGCTGATGTTGTCCTCAATAGATAGAGGAGCTGTAGCCGCTATATGATTTGAAATTACTTCCATGTAATGAAGCACGTATAACCCGCAATCCACACTGTTTGACTGTTGCGGCCTCGTGTATAAGACACACGTGCTCCATACAAACGCAGCTTGAGACCCAGATTCCATTTCGTGGAGCTTAGTTAGCAACCACTTCGCAACATCAAATGCGTACGCGGAACTGTGCGCCCTTCTCATCGAATTGATATGGTACACCTTTGTCGGCTCCGAATTGAATGGATTTTCAATTACTAGAAGACTCCAGTGATTGCGTCCGGAAACGGGAAAAAGTACATAGCGATAAGTTTTCCAGTCCGATTGTTTGATGAGATCTTTGAGCAAGCGAAGTTTCTTCTTTGGGTTGCGTGTAAATCGAGCGACTTCCATCGAAAGATATAGTGAAGTCCCATAAGAACAAACTAATCCGTTTTGCTTGACCATATCCCGGTAAATGAAGTAGTCGAGAACCGTCCCCGTCATTGAAGAAAGTGGCAGCAAACTATCCAAGTCATCACGATAAATATGTATACTGCGGGATTCACCACCATCTTGGCAGTCCATCCACACGAATAGAGCATCCTCCTTCGATAGCTGCTCCCTTAATCCACGACGGCGGGGTACGCCTCGGTCAGCTTGTCCCGCTTTTTCAGCACTAGTCTCCTCGTATAGACTACCACCAGAGCTGTCTGAGCTTTTTGAATCTGAGCTTTGATATTCAATAACATCATGACTCTCCTCCTCATCCGCGCTCTCACTCTCCGCATTATCGTTCTCCTCGCTGCTGGGCATTAGGTCGTCGTTGATGTCACAAGCACCAGCAACGTCACGCTCAGAAGATCCACCAACTTCAATCTCAGGATATACACCACAACCCACAATGGTATGATCCGTCAGTGCGCTATCAGCGCCTTCGACAATTTGTTGATCGGTGTCAATATCTCTTGAGCGCATGCGTTTGGACACGCGGGGTCTTTTTCGTGCATTATCTACCGAAGCACGCGATGTTTCCACTTCAGCAACCTCTTCGCAAGTAGGTACACCATCTGCACTAGACGCAGTCGATTCGGGGGTTGTCGAGATGGTATCTTTTCCGAGCCAGGAAAAGTTCCTCAAGTGTTTTGTACTGACAACTTGATAATCTTCCCTATCACGATACATGGCCTTAAACGTGTCATCGGTGAGTATAGAGTCGCGAATATAATTCGAAAGTGATTCATCAGCGCTTTTTACCCGCGCCACACTTTCATCGATGGCATCGGCTGCCTCTGCGTCTGTGTACATCATCATCTGTGTTGTGGCAGCCCTTAAATACCCTGCAACATCACTAGCGATCCCAACGATCCGCTGTCTCGCTGCTGGAGACAGCCCTGAAGCCATTTGCGCCCCCATGCACTCCACTACAGCCGCAGAATGGTTCACAACTTCTTCAATTTGTCGCTCTTTGACAGTGTGAGCGAGTGCGGTAATCTCGGCGGTAAATGCGGCACGTACGAGCTCACGTCGATACGTATTGAATGACTCAACCTGCACGGAACCCTGACTTTCGTTGCTCGTGCCTACCTGCACCGGCGCCGACGGCTCCTGCACAATTTGCGGGGTGGTTACGTCTGCACGCACCATTCTAGGGTATCTCCTGCGGTCCCAGCGGCCATCTGCGATGCCTTTTGGAAAGTCGTCCAGGGGGAAGCCGACGTCGTTGTTGTTTCGAATGTACTTGTCTCGATCGGCGTCCTTCACTGCCAGCCACTTATCCTTCAAAGCTCTGCCTGCTCGAGTCCGAATCCAATCTTCTGCAGCTTTATTAGCGCCAGGGGGGTCTTGGGCGGCCTGCTCCCTCGCGAAGCGGGCAGCACTTGCAGAGATCTCGGCACCTACATCACCGGCGTACGCCCAGAAACCTCTATGGCATCTCATCGCGACTTGGGGGTAAGTACCGCGGTGTAGTTATACGGCTTTGGTGTCTGCAGCAATGTGTCTGCATATGATTGGCCAAAACGCAACTGGTTGTTACGCCGCATATTTCTTCAGCGAGGTGATTATCTGCCAATGAAAATATTTGTGGGTAGCTCTGATAATCATTGACAGATTTGTGGGTAGCTCTGATAAAGATTCCGCGACCGACGCATGCTTGGCATTGTCAAGTTGACAAGCACTGCTTGCAGATCAATCGACACGAGGCATGTTGGGGTTGGGGGGGAAGGAGCGTCACTTGAGCCAAGGTATTAAAATACACCTTCGCTCAAGTGACGCTCACGTTATAGTATCATGCTGTACACCCATTGTAATTTTGAGGTAAAAACTCTCATCTATTTGCAATCTGGAGTGCAAGTTACGCAATTCTAACTGCTGCTGTAGAACGACCAAGCTGAGCTCGCTGAAGACAAGCGTCCCCTGCTGTTGATGCCTCATGTGCTGTACAGTGAACAGCGAGAAAGAACTTCACGTGCTGCTTTTAAGCTATTAAAATAGCAACGGGGCAACCCAGCGCAATGCGACGCTATCCTAGTGTGGTTGCCTTTCCTCTTATGGTGCTGCAGGCATGCACATGTTTGTCCCGAGTCGGGCCCCCCGACAACTGCTTGCCCGATCCAGCCTCCACAACCTCAAACGCTCTTCCCGAACGGTTCGATTTCGAACCCAGCTTCAACGTGAACGACCTCTGGCGTGGACCACCCACACGAGTCAGTTCTTTGGAATCAGAGGCTCTCATGCACCAGCTGGTTCCAAGTCACGAGTTGCAGCTGTAGAGGAGTAGGTAGGCACACACACAGGTAAAATACACACTGCAAAAACTCCTCGGAACACTCTGCACGCCGCCACTCCCCTATACGAACAAGAAGCCATGGAAGTGGTGTCACCCGTCCAGCAACCCGAGAACGAGGTGCGGCCGTCGCACGCGCTCAACTCGCGGCAGTCGACGGTCGACCACTTCCGCCCCAGCACGTGCGACGAGCTGAACCAAACACAAGTTCTGGGCGCCGCGCGGCCGTCGCTCATGGCGTCCGTCATGCGTCCGTCGTCCGCGCTGCGGCCCTCCATGGTCACGGACCTGAGCAACAACTTCTCCGAGGCCAAGATCCACGACGCGCACGTGCAGGTGTTCGCCAGCGACGTGCTGATGGAGGGGGAGCTCACCAAGAAGGGGGAGGCCGGGCTGCAGACGTGGAAGAATGTAAGTGTACGTTGGGTTATGCTGCACTTTGGAGGGGGTGAGAGGAGGGATGTCATTTGCTTAACGTATTGATTTTTGTGTACTGTACTGTACTGTACTATGGCAGCGTATCTTCGTGTTGCGTGGCCAGGAGCTGTCGTACTACACTATTGACAACAAGCAGCGGTACGGGGCGTTGAAAGGCACTTGGGACGTGGCTGGGGCGGCCGTGGAGCGTCTGGACAACTTGTCGTTCAGCTTGAAGCTGGCCAATGGCAGTGTGCGCAGCATTGGAGCTCCTTGTGTGCAGACGCTGATGGACTGGATGACGGCCATTGCGGTGGCTGCGGAGGCGCACATTGTGGAGCCGACGACGGACTTGTCGCTCGTGGACCAGAGCCGCACCACGCACATCATTTTGGTGCGTCATGGCCACTACGCCAGCTCGCAGACGCCGTCTGTGGACATGCACGGACCGTTGACGGACTTGGGGGTGCAACAGGCGCGCGCGACGGGCAAATTCCTGCACAAGTACCTGTCGGAGCGGATGGTGCTGAAGCGGTTCCCCAAGTTCCCAGTGTATCACAGTGGAGTTCGTCGTGCTGTGGAGACGGCGGAACACATTGGAGATGCCTTCCCGCCCGGGAGCCTGCAGTTCCGTGAGAACAAATTGTTCCGGGAGGCCTGGCCGGGTAACCCGCTGCCGAATGGCAACCGCCAGCAATTGGCGAGAGAGAAGCTGGACAACATGGTGTCGGACTGCGCCCGCCTCAAGATGGCGTACCGCACCACGTTCCGGCACTTGATTCCCCAGGACCTCGAGATCGAGGAGCGGGAGCTGAGCGAGGAGGACAAGAAGCTGTACGCCAACACGTTTGGCGTGCGCTCGACGCAGACTCGTGTCAAGGATAAATTCCGCGTTGTGGTGTGCCACGCTAACATCATCCGCTGGTTCGTGTGCAAGGCGCTCGGCGTCGACCCGGACGGCACGTGGGGCCGCATGCGCTACAACCACTGCGGCATCACGGCCATGGAAGTCGACAGCGTCGGCAACGTGCAGCTCACCTACATGAACCAGACCGGACACCTGGAAACCACTCAGCTCTCGGAAGTGTAGTGGGAAATCCCTGGTTGTTTCAAGTGAAGTTTCGTATTGACTACAGACACAAGACTCGATCTGCGTTGTCATTGACGATGCGATGGGAATGTCGGCTAGTGTGTTGGTCGTAGCAATCAAGTTGTTAAGAGTCTTGAGTGCTTTGACTTTGACTCATTTATAATGGTTTCGACTTTGTGGATCGTGTTCTTCGGTGCCGAAAACGTCTCGCTTACCCATTTATCCTTGTACTAATGCCTTTCAGAGGCTGTCAAAACAACTGCACATGAGTTGAAGTGAGCGATCTTGAAGCTAAAACCAATGCGCTATATTTTTTGCTGCAGGTGAACACTTCTTGAACAGTGAGTTTGTCAATAACGAGCTAGCCAGCTCCAGTCGCTGCCTTCATCTCGAGGAGTCGGCCAATAGACGAAGCTACGAGGTCGCTTAGAACTTGAACACCTGCGTGCTGGTGTAGCCGATCTCCTTGAGCAGGCCCTTGAGCTCACCCTGGCTCCGGTCCGGGGCCTTGTTGCCCGAGATGGCGTCCATCATCGGGGGCGGGCCGCACACGCCGATCAGACTCTCGTCGGACGGGCCCGGCAGGAGCTTCTCGATGAGCTCCTTGGTCACGTAGCCCGTGTGGCCCTCCCAGTTGGCGTCGGCCTTGTCCAGCACGTAGTGCACATGGAACTGCGGGTACATGTACTGCAGCGCGTCCAGCTCGTCACGGAGGATGATGTCCTTCTCCGTCTGGTTGCAGAAGATGAGCACCACCTGCGTCGAGTCGTCCGGGTTGCGGCAGATCTCCTTGACTACCTGCAGGGCCGGGGTGATGCCCGAGCCACCGCACAGGAAGCCGATGCTCTTGTATTGGTTGGGCTTGTACTCGAACTTGACGAACGGACCCTTCATCGCGAGCTCGTCGCCCACCTTCAGGTTCACGATGTGCTTGCTGAGCTTGCCGTTCGGGTAGCCCTTGACCACGAGCTCCAGCTCGCCCTTCTCGGCGTTGGTGTTGGTGGGCGTGTACGGGTGGATGACGTTCTTGCCGTTGACGCTGGCCTTGGCCATGAGGCAGCTGGCCACGGTGATGCCCATCTCATGCTCCTTGCTGGGCAGCGCGAAGACCAGGCGCTTGGTGTCGTGGGTCACTTCCTCCACCTTGGTCACCTTGAAGGAGCGGAACTCCTTGGGGCTCAGCGCCACCTTGGGCTCCTCAGCGTTGCGAGCGGCGGAGGAGAAGCTGGCCAGACCCAGAGCGGACACCATGGCGGTCACGGAGGCAGCACTGCCCAGGGGCTGGCGCGAGGAGGAGCGGAGCATGGAGGAGAACATGGTTGAAGCAGTTGGCACGAGGTCGGCAGAATTGCAACTGACGGAGCATCCTGCACCCCTCGTTCAAGGGAGACCGCCAAGAACGTCCCACCCTGGTTGTCGTTGGTCTAAAATAGAGATGCGAAGACGGGATTGGCGGATGTTAGCGCAATTGCCGCCAATCGACGAAGAGTTGACGCTGATGACGTAGAGTGAAATGCAGAGCGCTCGGTGTCGCAAGGTTTGCTGGGCGGACTGGCGCTCTGTGGATGCAAGTCGAAAGACGAAGACCGGCTACAGGACCTCGGCCTCGATGCGTACAAGCACGACCAACCAGAAGAAACACCACGAGTTATTAGGGGGGAAATGCTGAAGCAGCTACGCCTACCGATGGTTTTCACGGTCAGTCGAACGAGAAGGAATCGCCGGCAGTCCAGTCCATGGCCTGTGAGCGGCCGAGCGAGATACGACCAACCTTGGCTATCTTGGTGTTTCGGTGCGATACCTTCGCCTTTGTGCGGCGCTTGACGATGCCTTTGTTGCGCTGATCCACCTGCTTTACAACGTGTTAGCTCGTATGATATAAGGATCAGGAGTGCATCAACGGATCATAACGATCGGACTAAGCCAACGCACCGTTTGCACCTGCAGCTTCTTGGAGGCGCCTTGGCTCGCGACGGCTGTAGGTTCCGCACCAGACGACTTTTTCACCCGGTTTGTACCGCTGGATCGCGATGCCACGGGGTCCTCGTCACAGCCAACTGGAGAATCGAGTGAGCCTTGACTTGGCACTCCATCCTCAGCAGGATCAAGTTGAGCACTGCGCGAGGTGTGCGCATTATCCTCGGGATCTGGATGCTCTGGCAATGCCAGTGGCATGACACTTCCACTCGACCTGCCTGGAAGCTGCATCATTGCTGCCACTGTCTTTCCTGCTTTCTGCGCCGGCGTGCGTCTCTTCAACCGAGAACGACGTGCTCCGTTAACGCTGCTGGTACTGTGCTGCAACGAGGCAGATGGAAGTGCAGTAGCGGGTTTCGCAGTTGCCGTGCCGGTTGCACAGGTGGCGAGGTCCGTCAGCTCGTTGTCTGTCTGGGGTGACTGGTCCGCCAGGCTTAGTCGAGGTGCGAGTGTGCGTCGTGCAGACTTGGCAGCGTGTTTTGGCGTTGCCGTCGTCTTTTGTTGCTGCAGTTGTGCATTTGACGGCCGCGATTTAGCAGGGATTGCCTGTACAAAATGTAGTGAACGTGAGCCTCCGGTACGAACTCAACTTAGAGCTCGCCAATACATACCTCTTCGACAGCACCTTCGTTACGTCGGTTCCCGAGACATGGCGGGTTGGAGTTCTGCTTTTCTGTATCGTTGGCTTGCTCATTACCATCCTTGTGTTTGTCTTGTACGACGTCGAGGCTCGTCGCAGTTACACGGCTTTGGTGCGTCGGCTTTTCCATGATGTCTTCTCCAACCTTGCGAGAAGTTTTCGAGGAGGTAGTGGGCTCTGCGTTTTGCTTCTCCCCCTCACGTGCCTTTAGTTTTTTAAGTTTCGCGTTGTATTGCCGTTCCTAAGTGCAAACATGATTTAGCCTGTGATTGATGGGTTTAGTATTTAGTATCTGACGCTTTACCTTTTGACGCAGGATCTTGCCGTATTTCTTGCGGGTATCGATACTCAAGTCACCGTATCGCTGGTTCAGCTGCAGGGTAGCAGTAAGAAAAAATCGTTGTCAGTAAACCAGTGTGGATGCTATCCTTGCAATTCAGACTTCACCATGTTTGCTTCGCTAGCAATTGCTGCATTGACTTCATCCGTGTCCTTCGTTGTCCAGCTTTCAATCTGTATAAGAGCATTTCCTACATTAAAGGTTGCTTGATCATGTCTTTACCTTCTTGCATGTACGCACGTACCTCTTTGTTCAACAGTTCAATCAGGATTTCAGCATCATCAATGACGAAGGTGTCTAGAAACTTTTCGCGTATTTCATCAGTGCGGTTTTTCACTGCTGTTTGTGCCGCAACGATACTGCTTTTCACCGTTGCCACCGTCTCGCGTAGTTGCTGAGTCTCGGACTCCAACGTGGTGCAAGATGAACACAACTCTTCAGCTTCCATTTCTTGCGTAGCACGCAATTGCCGGGCGTGCTCAAGACTGCGTAGCTCCCGTTCCAACAATTCTTGCGTACTCAACACTTCACCATCGATAAGCTCCTGTGTGGCTGCAGATTTTGCCACCTGCTCCTGCTTTTCATCAATCCTTGTCTTCCATTCCTCGAGCACTTTTGTCTTCTGAGCAACCTTTTTGTTGAGAGTGGCCACCTTTTTGTTACGGGACGTGATAGCACGCTCCGTAGTCTTCACTTGCTTTCCGGCATCCTTGATTTGATTTTCAAGAGAAGCCATCGCTACTTTGTGTTCCTCCAGGTAGTCTTGATATGCTGTAGTACGAGACCAACCCAATTAGAAAAACTACAGACCAAGCTCTCGTCGTCTCTTTAGAGCACGTACCAGCTTCATCGGCAGCATGAGCCTGTGCCGCCTCTTTGTGCTCATTTTCGATGTGTACGCGCTGACGCTCTAGCCAAGTCAACTGCTCATCTTTTGCCTGGTCGAACAAAACTCATCCAAAAGTAATTACGTGAAGCTGTGACGTGCGGACTTGCCAGTGATCATTACCTTGATGCTGGACTGAGTGATGGCCAGCATATCCTTCTCTTGCTTCCTTCGAAATGCTAGCTCCCGCTTGAAGAACTTGGCGCTGTTAACCTCCTCCTGGACCACATTATTACGAATTCAGTACATGAAATCGCAACGCGAACTTACATCTGACGAAACACATTTGCCTACGTTAAGGCGCTGCAGCGTGGACTGCAACTCCTCTGCTAGCTGCAGGACTTCCTCGTCTGCAGGGCACGTCGCCTGAGCACAACCACACTAGCGTCAGTTCTACGTACGCAGAGAGCAACATGTATTGCATTCGGTTACCCCGTTGCTTTCAAGCAGCATGTGAAGTTCTCGCTGTTCACTGTACACGAGGCATCAACACCACCGCCAGTAAATGCGCACTCCACATCAGCGTACCTCTTTGCATCTTCGTTTGCAATCGCAAGTTGGCGATGCTCTTCATGGACCATATCACGGTAGTTTTGCCAAACCTGTACAAGTACAGCCACGAGGTAGTTAGCACTTCGAAAGACAAACGACTGATATATCAAGCAGCGTACCGTATCAAGGTCGTCAACTATGGCATTCTCACTACGCAAAGCAGCATTGGCCTTTTCGACCAGTGCTGCCTCGAGTTGAGCATTCTGACTGACAGTATTGAGACGCTTGTCTTCGCCAGCGAGCTCAGCTTCGTCGTTCTATAGCAGCAGTTAAACTCGTAAACCACTGCACTACAGATTGAAATTGAATGCGCCTATGTACCTCAAAATTCCACTGGGCAGAGCGGATATCTTCGTGTAGTAGAAGGAGAGTGCTTCGAGCTAAAGCCGCAACAACTCGTAAGCTACAACAGCAATCAATTCCAGCATTTTCCCCAGCGCCATACCTTCGTTCAAGTGCTGCTCCTTCCCTCTCAGTCCTTCCACGTCTCGCACCGTTTGATCTTCAAGCACCATGCATTGCTGCTCAAGAACCGCGCGCTTGTCTACCAGCCCGAGCAGAATTTCCTTCAGCACTCCACACTTCTCGGCAGTGGCTTCCAATTCGTTTGCCCCGATTGCGTCGCACAGACCGGGCCCATCTTGCTCTTGGTCAGCCGCTAGCAGCGTCCGCAGAGACGCCAGCTTCTCTCTCCGCAGTCGACTTCTTTCTCTGCACAG
>AUVH01059639.1:0-17622 GCA_000443045.1 Phytophthora x cambivora | reverse complement strand
GTGGTCCCTATTAATACGCCGGCAGCATGGAGTTCGCCACTAGAGTTACTGCATTGGGCAGAGGCAGGGACCGTGCCTCCAGGTGAATGCCCGCGCGTCCCAGTGTCTTGCCGCGCCGGGTGCTTCCGTCGTTCTCCCGCGAGTTTCCATGCCGAGCCGGAACGAGATCGTGCCGCTGGACGCGTCCGCCATGGAGTCGTCCGAACGCCCCGGCCCAGGCGCAGTGACCGTGCCGAACGCCCAGAAGCCCAAAGCGAATTTCAGCAGCAGCAAGGCCAGAGCCACCAGTGCGGAGATGGCGTCGGTGCAGGAGCAGCGGATGACGCTGGTGCGCGCGCAGCGACGTCACACGTCCTTCCAGCTCTTCTACGGGTTCTTCGGCCTCGCGCTCATGATGGTGCAGATGGAGTATTTGTGGCTCGCCAACACGCAGACGCTGCCCGAGACGTGTCCCGTGGAGTCGACCACCCAATGCCCTCAGTGCCTCGAGGCGTTGGGCGCGTCTGTGCCGGTGCAAGAGGGCCGGATGATCCTCTTGGCGCTGCGGATCCTCATCTCCTTCTCGACCGCGCTCCTGCTGCACTACGTGTATCTCTACTACGCAGCCGAGTGCCAAGTCATGAAGCTCAAGAACATCATGCCGCCCAAGGCCACGCTGCTGAGCTCGTCGTTGCGTCGGATCCTCCTCCTCGAGATGGCCGTGCTGGCTGTGCACCCGTTCCCTGGGATCGAGGACGTGGATCCCAAGTGGCCGCAGCTCACGGTGGCCACGAGCCTCGTCATGTTCACGCGCGTGGCGCTCGTGGTGCGCGCGGTGCAGTTCCGCAATTCGTTCAACTCGAGCAACGGCTGGTTCATCGGCGCGCTCACCAACGTCGACTTCACGGCCACGTTCTTCCTCAAGTCCACGCTGAAAAACCACCCGACCAGTTGCCTCATGGCGAGCTTCGGCGCTCTCGGGTTCGTAGCAGGCTACGCGTTGTACGTGGCCGAGCGCTTCTTCTGCGCCTTCAAGCGAGACTCGTGCTGCCAGCCCATGGCGCTCGACGACGCGCTGTGGATGCTCATCATCACCATTCTAACCATCGGATACGGCGACGTTGTTCCCCGAACGACTTTAGGGCGTGCGGTTGCTGTATGCGCCGGCGTCTTCGGCACCCTCTCCACCGCAGTCACCATTGCCGTCATGAGCAACTACCTGGTGCTTACGCGCTCGGAGCACAAGGTGAACGCCTTCCTCAAGAAAGACGAGAACCGTCGACTCATCAATGACCACGCTGCTCGAGCACTCCAGGCCTTCGTACAGCTTCGTGCAGCGCAACGCCGGCATTCGGGTTTGTCCAGTCGAGATAAAGCAGAGAACGGGTCTGTGAGTGTCACGACCACTGAAGTTCCGGTTGAAAGCAAAGGCAACAACCCCACAGGGACCAGCAGCACCAAACGAGCATTACGCCGCGCAGAGCTCAAATTGTTCACAGTGCTGGGCAAATATCGACAAGTGAAGCGGCGAGTGCATTCGCACGACGTTAGCGATCCCATGGATTCGCAGATGACGATGCTGGAAATGATGGAGGTTAATGTCGAGTACATCCGCACCAAGATCGAGGAGCTGTCGGAGCTTTTCCTTGCCCAGACCGCAGATCGATCACGCAGCAAGCGGAAGCTGAGTAACATGATGGCAGCAGCAGCCATACCAGAATCACCCACCGAGGTCGCACACGCGAATGGAGGAGGGTCGCTATCACTGCCACCTACCAGCAGCCCACTAGCTCTCATGCAGCAGCTTCAGCTCCAACCGAACCAACTTCAGCGGTCCCCACCCCGAGCACAGCAGCAATCGTACCAGCTCCGACAGCACGTGCCAACGATGTCAACACTCCAAGAGAATGAACGCAGTGGCTCAAGTAATTCCTTGAATGAAGCTGCAAGCATCCTCGGATCGAGTGCTGCGCCGACTTCACCAGAAAATGTTCCGACCTGGGCCCTCGTGCTGGAGTTGACGCTGCAAAGTCTGTTAGAGCAGGTGTCACGCGTGTCGGACGAGGTGGAGGCTGTGAAGACGCGCATGGCGACGCAAAACGAGATTCTTGAGAGTCGGGTTCTGAGTCTAGAAAAGCGGCTTGTGGTGGCCGATGCACTGCACGAAATGTCCATGTCTCGCGGCTCGGCAAGAAATCTACTTCGTCGTGGATCGAAATCGAGCGATGACGGGTCAAATTCAGGTAGCGTGTCCTCGCCACCGCGCCTTCGACGGGGAAGCACCGTAACAATACACCGGCCATCCATACACAACTTTGTAACACCGTCCGAGTTGAGCGAGTACCAAAAAGCTACCGAGGAGCATGGCGAAGGTTGACAAATACACGGGTCCGAAACCAATAGTATGTAGATATCCGTGCGTCAGTCAGCTGGACAACAAGTAGTCCCAATAGATTGCTCACTTAGTCACCCCTCACTAACAACAAGTTGCGTTGTCAACGTGGCAATGACACTGCAGCTCGCGCTTGAAATCGTGAAGGTCGCCGGTAATGATCAACGGGGTCTTGTCTGGAGATACAAGCTGTTCAAGCGGCTTGAATGGGCTGCACTTGCCAACTACATGAACTCGCAGCTTTCGAGGGCCGTGGTGACCTCTGCTCGCTTTGTGAAGAGCCTTGCGGTCTGTGTGAGGATTAGTTGGGCAGTCATTGCAGCAGCTAGTACTCCCTTGCAACCAGCACTGGTATCTCTTAACCAGGCCCTGCCGGGTACACGTTTTCAGAGCCTTGGCTATACGAACATCGAAGTCGAACTCCAGCCGTCCGCTAACAATTTCTTCCCAGTATCGTTCACCTTGCTCCACCAACGTTGAGTCGGGCCGTGCATATACTCTTTGCAGGGTCTGCAGGTGGGCTGCAAAGCGTTTGGGCGGCAGACGCCTCTCAGAGAGGAGATACTCGTGTGGGAAGTCCTCGTGCAGAAAGACATCAAGCTTTTTCGCTACCGCCCCAGCCGCATGGGAGGCAGACTGCACACTCACACTGAGACCTAGCACACCATGAGTATCCCGTACGCTGCAGGTCACCGTATAGCCTAGTTGCTGTCTGGTGCGCAGCTCGTGAAAGAGGGGTTGTGCCAACAGAGCACGAAGCAAAATTGCATATGCTTGGTCTTCCGGTCCGACTTTGCCGATTTGGAAATACACTTCCACCACGGAATTCCGCTCACCGACGCGCTCACTTTCACGTCGTACAAGCAGGCCATTGCTTGTCGGTGGTAACGCGATTGTGTGGTATCGTGGGGCCAACAGGGGAGCTTCAGGCTCGAGCTCCGCGTCAGGTTCAAAGTCAAACTGAGACGTTGAATCTCCTGTCGTGACACCCTCGACTTCTAGCACAAGTTTGACGGCAGCTTCACGACAAATGTTGCCAATAACCAGACATCGTATGGCCGGTACGTCTTCACTGCGACCGAGCACTGTCGCCGCGAAGCGTGAGAGGTCTGCTGCCAGCTCCATTTCACGACCTTCTTTGCTTTGAAGCTCCTCCAGCTTGTCGTCTGTGGTTACGGCCTTACTCTCGAGCATTTGCAGCCGCAGTTCGTACGCCTTCGCTCGAGGAGATAGCGTTGCGTTGAGGTACTCGCGCTCGAGCTCTTCCTTCGCGAGAGTCAGCTCAGACGCAACCTCAGACGCTTTCGACGGTCGCAGAATCTCTTGCATCACAACACGAACGAGAGCTGGTAAAGTCTCGCTGAACCCCGTAACGACAACCTCGACAGCTTCATCTCGCACGTCCAGCTCGACGTCAAAATTTGCTGCCATTGCTTGTTCCAGCGTGTGCTGCAATCGATGTCGCACCAACTCCACGTGCAATTCAGCCAGCATATGAGTTGCTGCCGTGGACGCTGGCAACATAACGAGAAAGCTGACGCTGGTCTTGGGCACTAAAAAAGTGCGGTCACGCTTGTACCAGAGCTGCGTTTGTGAGGTTGAGAGAATGAGGTCGGGCGGAATATCGGCGTCATTCTTGCTGGCTGGCTCACAGGGCAATACCGAAAAGTCTCGAGGCATGAACGGGTTGGGCGTTGGTAGCGGTAACAACTCAGCAGATCCAACAGAAATCTTGGACCATGCATCAAGTACATCATCTGGAATAGGATTCACAGTGTACTTGGCGCCGAGCCACCGCTCAGTCCGAAGTTCTTCGGGGTTCAGGGAGCCCCTCAATGAAGACGCGAGCAAGACAACACGGACGTTATCAACGGTGAGACCAGCCAGCAAAGTACGCACTGAAGAAGAATCAAACTCTCCCTGGATCAGGTCGTACCGCAACAAATCTCCTTCACACGTTCGTTGAACATTGTGACGTGGCAGCATGAGCTCACTGAGTTCTCGGCAGAGCGACACGGGTGCTTTCGTATCTTCTTGGAAACGAAAGTCCATCTCGCTGGACGAGTGAAGCTCGTCAAAAACCCAAGCGGGTAAGTCACCGCGTTCCGCCTTTGCTGAGAAGATGTGTAAGACATCAAAAACAACTTGCGCAACTTGTTCCCAGCAAGCTAGACCATCCTCGGTTAGAGATACGCGAACTTCAAACACGGTACCAAAGGACCCAAATTCGTAAGCGTCTCGATCCGAGGTTCCAGCGATGACATCGGTAGCCCAATTCCGCCGCTTGAGGATCGATGCTATTGAGTCCGGACCTTCGTGTCCCAACAAATGACCAACATAGCACCAGGGTTTTTGTCGGTACTTGTTCAACATTGCCGGGAGCATCCAGTACAAGCGCAAAGAGCGCTTTTCACCCACCGGAACTACGCGTAAAATCGATGGCCGCTGCCCTGCTCCACCTCCATACGGCACACCAAGCTTCTCAATCGCTGGGGGTTCGTAATCTAAGCGGGACCGTGGAATATCACGGAAACTCTGGGTCACGTACTGCTCGAGGACATCAAGAGGCTCGCATCCGTAGACACAGAGCTTCATAGCCGGCGCCACGTAGTGTCGATTGAAAAACTCCACCATTTGTTCCCGCACGTCCACTCCATCGCGCTCAGGGATGTGCTTCAGACTCGCAGCATTGCCCCACGTGAAACACCTCGAGTACGGATGTCCGTGCACACTCGTCTCACACATCACTTGCTGCAGACGCACGGGGTTGTTGTGACGGACACGCTGGAACTCCGACTCCACCGCCTTGAGCTCGCGCTCCATCGCTTCCCGTCGTAGCAATGGGGCAACAAAAAGACTCGCAAACATGTCAAGGGCCGGTTCCAGGTACGCGGCGTCCACGTCAAAGACGAACCGAGTGCTCTCACACTCCGTCGCCCCGTTGCTGGAGCCTCCGTGGGCGCTGAGGAAAACCTCGAACGCGTCTTCCGCCGGGTGCTTTGCACTGCCCATGAAGACCATGTGCTCCAGGTAGTGCGCAAGACCCGGCAGCCCCTCGGGGTCGGCCAGACTGCCGACGTTCACAGCCAGACACGCTGCCGCCAAGGGAGGAGCGTGGTCCTTTTTCTTATCAGCGTCTTCTTTTTCTTCTTCTTCTTCTTCTGCGCTGTCAAAGTCCGTGTCGTCCGTCGAGCTGAGACTGTCACGTGCGTTGGCGTCGTCGTGGCTGCTGCTGGTTGTTGGCCCCGCGTCGCTTTGCACGAGCAGAACTTCCAGTCCGTTGGGCAGAGTCACGAGTCGGTAGCGCTTCTTGTCTGCAGGCGACCGGAAGCCGTCCAGACTCACGCGAGAGGGTGAAGGCGACGCCATGTTCGACCCGATTCCGATGTGAGATGCCTATCAATTGGCGCATGCACCTCATCGTCCTCACAGTGTCCTCCGAGTCGAAGATGGCTACGCTCTCCACCAATCAGACGCGCCCGTTCAAGTTGAAGTGCGTGCATGCCTACCAGTGGTAGGTCCCTCATGAGTCATCACATCATGAATCATGACCGCAGGCTCATACTTATCGGTTGACTCCATTTAAACTGCGCGCTACGCCTGCATCGATCTGTCCCCCCTATCTTCATAATACTCACTCATTCCCTCTTTTCCAGCTCGCTCACCGCTTCCTACTCGTCCAGAGACTCCACCACTGCACTGATCGCAGCTGTGGACGCGCGGTACGTTGTCATGAGAGTGGCTTTCGTCGCCACCAGCGCCGGGCCGCTGAACGCGCGGGCCACGTTCATGTACGGCCGCAGCATTTCCTTGGCCGACTGGCCGATGGGCGTGCTGCCCACGAACTCCAGCGGCTCGACGACGCACGACTCGTAGAACCGGTCGAAGAAGCTGCCGCGGTGCGCCACAAACACGTTGTTGCGGTGCACGCGCAGCGTCGCCTCGTAGCCCGACTGGGTCGCGTAGCTGCAGAGTAAATAGCTCCCGCTCGTCTTCTTCACGTGCAGCTCCAGATCCTCGATGGGCCCCAGCAGCGCCGACGGGTACGAGCCGAAGCCCTCGAACTTGACCATGTCGCCCACGCGCGGCTCCATGCCGTGCGGCTCGTACTGCAGCACAACCCGCACCTCGCCCAAGCTCATGTCCACCTCCGGCTGCGGCTTCTTGCCCGCGGGGGCGCCGACCACGGGCAGCGCGCCGCTGAGCGGGATCCACTGGTCCATGACGTCCTCCTTGCCCTCGACCAGCGGCGTGCAGTCCACTGCGGCCGTGCCGATGACCGAGCCGTTGGCCATCCCCACGGCCTCCGTGGCCTTGCCCGCGAGCGAGTCCTCGTTCATGGCGTCCACGATGAGCTCCAGCCGCACGTCCGAGTGCTCGGCCAGGGGCTGCCGCTTGAGGTCCAGCTTGGGCAGCTTCACCTCCAGCAGCTCGCGGCGCCACGTGGGGTTGTCGTTGCTGGGGATCGTGGAGCTGCGCACGCTCTGCTTGCCCACGCGGAAGATCACGTACGGGTTGCACGTGCGCACCCAGAACATGGAGGCGGCGGCCCGAAGGTTGCGCGCGGCCACCAGGCGGATGCTCAGCGTGCCGGCCACGCCGTCCTGGTGCGTCAGGTGCTTCTCGAATAGGTACGACGCCATCTCCGCGCGCTCCTGCTGCTGCTGCACCGCCAGCGCCATCGTCGCCATGCTGCTCGCCGTCTGAAGAATGAGATGCGTCCGTCTGAGTCTGGTCGTATAAGGCTAGGGTTGTAGATGAGTGGCTATATGTGTAATAACGGGAAGAATGGTCAAAATATAAAGTGTATTGATAACCAGGGTCATGCTGTAATAATAGGAACTACAAAACGTCACATGACGCCGCCGTGTCACGAATGGTACAGGGAACCATTAATATGGTACCACTTCGTCCAGCCAACCGTTCGGCCCGTCCGCGAAGAGCTCCATAGTGTTGTGGCGTGTCATTTTGCCCCGGGAGGTCATCGCCGTCACCGTCGCCTCGTAGCTCTCTGACGTAGCGCAGCCAGCCCACAGGACACCATGGCGAAGGGAATCAACACGTCGAAGGCGTCGGCCGACAACCCGAACCGCAAGATGCCCAAGCGGCAGAAGGCCGCCAACATGCGCGACAAGAGCACGATCAAGCGCCTCAACATGTACCGCAACAGCGGCGCGATCCGCAACAAGGCCGGCAAGGTTGTGGGCGGCAGCCTCATGATGAAGAACAAGGTCGGCGGCCAGGAGATCACGAGCGCCAGCGGCCGCGTGCAGCCCGACCGCCGCTGGTTCGGCAACACGCGCGTGGTGGGGCAGAAGGAGCTGGACAAGTTCCGCAACGAGATGTCGCTCAAGGCCGCCGACCCGTACTCCGTGGTGCTGCGCACGCGCAAGCTGCCCATGGGTCTGCTGCAGGAGTCGGACAAGACCTCGCGCATGAAGCTGCTGGAGACCGAGAGCTACGACGAGGTCTTCAACGGCAAGCGCAGCCGCAAGCGCGCCAAGATCGCGGCCACGGACTACGCGGCGCTGCTCAACAGGGCGCAGGAGAACGCCGAGAAGTACGAGGCCAAGGGCCCGGACCGCAACATCGCCGTGGAGACGGAGTTCAAGGAGGAGGTGTCCCACGACGTGTTCAACAAGGGCCAGTCCAAGCGCATCTGGGGCGAGCTCTACAAGGTGCTGGACTGCTCGGACGTCGTCATCCAGGTGCTGGACGCGCGCAACGTGCCTGGCACGCGCTGCGAGCACGTGGAGAAGCACATCCGCAAGAACGCGGCGCACAAGCACCTGATCTTCGTCATCAACAAGTGCGACCTGGTGCCCAACTGGGTCACCAAGCGCTGGGTGCAGAAGCTCAGCGAGACGACCCCCACGCTGGCCTTCCACGCCTCCATGAGCAACCCGTTCGGCAAGGGCGCGCTCATCAACCTGCTACGTCAGTTCGCCAAGCTGCACCAGGAGAAGAAGCAGATCTCGGTGGGACTCATCGGCTACCCGAACGTGGGCAAGAGCTCGGTCATCAACGCGCTGCGCAAGAAGAAGGTGTGCAAGGTGGCCCCCATCCCGGGTGAGACCAAGGTGTGGCAGTACATCACACTCATGCGCCGCATCTTCCTCATCGACTGCCCCGGTATCGTGTACGACACGGGCGACGACGAGATCGAGACGGTGCTCAAGGGCGTCGTCCGTGCCGAGCGTCTGCCGCAGCCGACGGACTTCATCCTGACCATCCTGCAGCGCGTCAAGAAGGAGTTCATCGTCAAGGTGTACGGCATCGACGAGTGGAAGGACGAGTGGGACTTCCTCGAGAAGCTCGCCAACAAGTGCGGCAAGCTGCTGCAGAAGGGCGAGCCCGACTACAACAACGTGGCCGTGCACATGATCAACGACTACCAGCGCGGCAAGCTGCCGTGGTTCATCGCGCCGCCCATGCGCGCGGAGGAGCTCGCCGCTCTGGAGCAGAAGGGCGACGACGCCCCGCTCAACGAGGCGGAGGCCGCCGACGACGAGCAGGAGGAGCTGGACGATGGCGAGGAGGTCGACGACGAAGACGAGGACAAGTCCCCCAAAGACAGCGACAACCAGGAGGAGGAGGCCAAGGACACCAAGTGATGAGATCACGATGTGTTGTCGCCTCCTTTTTGCTGTTTATTTTTTTTTGCTAAACAAGAATTGGTTATAGATATCATCACGTCGTTCGCGCAGCTTGTGCAGCTTGTTCTCTCTCCTCACGGCGCCTTCTTGGCCGGGCGACACAGCGCGTGGTGGCGGCTCTTCCAGTCCTGCTTCTGGCACGTCTTGCAGCAGTAGAAGACGCACTTGCAGCGCCCGCAGGCCTGCACCTTCTCGTAGTCGAGCGCCTCGCACGCGTCGTTGGCGCAGATGCGTCGGTTCGGGTCGCGCACCTGCAGCGCGCGCTCGCAGTCGCCCATGGCCTCGAACACTTTTCCCATCTCGTCCCGAGTGAGGTTTCCGTCTCGCAGTGCGATGCCGATGCCCGCCGCCTCGTCCGCGCGGTCGCGCACCTCCAGCGCTGCCGCGAGCAGCTCCAGCGCCTCGTCCAGCCGCCCCCGCTGCCGCAACACGCTGCCCAGCTCGTGCTGCGTGAGCGCCACCGACACGGCGTCGAATCCCGCCGCGGGCTTGCGGCGCAGCACGTCACGCAGCAGCGTCTCCGCCTCGCTCAGCTTGTTGGCCTTCACCAGCCGCGTGGCCTCGTTGCTGTGGTCCACGAGCTCCATGTACGCGGCGGCGTCCCCCGCCACCACCTTAACGTGCACGGCCATGTCCAACTTTGCCTTACCGCGATATGCAACAATTTCGTTATTCACAGGTGTTTTCCGGAGCCGCGTGAATCGTGTTTGGGTACATCAAAATCCAGACGACGTCGTCGGTCACTTGGTCTCACTATACCGCGATCTCTGATCTCTTCGCCGGTGTCAGAACACTATCCCAGCAGTCGAGGATAGATGCAGCCTGCGTCCAAGCCGCCGTCTCCGCCGCCCCGCGCGAGGAGCGCGTCGTCTCCAGTGCGCGGCGCCAAGACGCTGACGCTGGCGGAGGCCGTCGCTCAGCAGAAGAGCAAGAACAAGAGCAAGAGCGTCGAGCCGCCGCCGATACACGTCTCCACTTCCGACGTCCCGGAGCCGCCGCACACGGCGCCGGCCGCGCGCTCGCCCGCGCAGCCCGTGGCGGAGCCGCCTGCGACCGGCACCGGCACCGGCGCCAAGAAGCGGCGCGAGACTGTCAAGGACGCGGCGCCCACAATCGCGGCCGTGGCCGAGGACGACGCCATGGCCAAGCTGCACCTGACGGACCTGTCGCGCCTGACGGGCGCGGCGCAGCGCGTGAAGCCCAAGCTGAAGGTGTCGGAGAGCGGCCGCTTCGAGGACCAGTTCTACCACGCGCGCGACGGCAGCAAGGCCATGGCCAGGCTGCGCAAGCGCGCGTACCAGAAGAAGACGGTGCACATGAGCGGCCACGACGTGGAGCAGTTCTCGGACGCCGACATCATCACGAGCGGCTACCTGGTCAAGCAGGGCTCCTTCTGGAAGTCGTGGCGCCGCCGCTTCTTCATCCTGCGCCGAGACCGCCCCGTGCTCTGCTACTACACGTCGGCCGAGGAGCTCGCCAAGCTCGGAGAGGTCGCCATCGACGAGAACACGCGCGTGCAGCCCGCGCCCAAGGACGACTTCCCGCACAGGTTCACGGTCGAGACCGAGGGGCGCAAGCTCGCGCTGGTCGCCGAGCAGGGCAAGGACAGCATGGACGCCTGGATCTCGTGCATCAACGGGTGCATCTCGCAGCGCGCGAGGTCGTCAACTCGCGCCACGATGAACGGGTCGTTCGATCGCCGATCGGAAGGCGGGTCCTTCCGCACGCAGCTGCAGGCGCGGACGTCGGAGAGCTCGCCCATGCTGGACGATGTCAACATGGACCGCGCCAGCTTCTCGCGCATGGAGAGTCCGCACATCGCGAGCGGGATGAACACCATGAAGCGCTTCTCGACAGACACGACGGTGATCCAGCAAGCCGCCAACGACTCCCGATCCATTCGAGAGAACGAGGAGAAGCAAAAGCAGCAGGAACAGCAGTACAGGCTGCTCCGGAACTCGCGGCTCACCAGCGTCGTGTCCGCGCCCTTGGACGGGGCCAAGGCGAAGCCGCGTCTCGTTCGCTCACTTAGTGCCGGGTCCATTCTCACGCAGACATCGTCGATTTCTGTCGCTGTGCGTGCGTATGACGACAATGGAATTGCGATGAGGATGCACTCGCCGTCGCACTCAGCAAGCAACCTGCATGCGGCCCAAGGTAAGTCGAATTCCGCACGCGCACCAAGCTTAAGTTTGCCTGGATTCAAACCACGCCCGAGCGTGGAGCTAGCTGTGTCTGTGGGCTGCAAGGCGGTGCAAGACGTGCCGCAGATGCTGGTGGTTCTGTTCATTATCCGTCAGGGCCAGCAGCCGGAGGAAATATCACGAACGGAAATGCGGAGCTCGCTTTCGCTCCGATCCTGCGGCGGTGATTACTACGCTCGTGATTTCAATGCCTTGCTATCCGTTCCACGCGCAGCGCGCTCAATGCTGCAGTTCGAAGTGTTTTCTGTCGTAACCCCTTCCTCCGAGTCTCTTGAGCACCAGAAATCGCTTGGGTTCGTGCGGGTTTCAGCGTTGGATGTGTTGTTTTCGCGTGAATCTTCAATGCTGCTGGAGTGTCACCAAAAGGATTCAGCCAAACAGCAGCTTTACTATCTCATCCTGGATCGATTTGTCCCGCCCAACCACAGCATTAACGTGAGTCATGCATACACGTACGCGAAGCACCACTTTTTGGTGGACACGCAGCAGATGGAGAAGCGCAAGTCAGCCGACCTTGCTAGCTCTGCTATCAGCTTGAGGGGCGGTTTAAGTTACAGTGAGATGCTTCGCGGTCAGTTGGACTCATCGACACCCAACCACATTCTGGTTTCGGAGGAGTTGTCGGCATCTTACGTGTCTGTCTCGATGACTGTGGCTTTTATCAAGTATCTCCAGCGTCGTAATGTCACCCGCATCGACGAAGCGAAGCAGGTGATCCATGACATGAAACAACATATTCAGGCCAACGCAGGTTCTAGCGCTCGCGTGCAAGATGTGGAGGATCGAATGAGGGACGTGGAACTTGAGATGGCTCACTACATGCGGCTTCATGCGTCGTACCAAGAGAACCTCAAGCGATATCAAACTATGCTGGTGTCGCTTGAAGACGGTCGGGAACAAGGTATCACTGGATGCCTAAAACGGAGCAATATGAAGAAGGACAAGGCCACAGCTTTCATGGCAACCAATCTTAACTGCCACCTTGTTCGTGGAAGGCGGGTGCATTTGGCTGACGATGTCGATAGAAGCGAGCAGGCACGTCGAGGCAGTTTAACCTCCACGTCGTTGGATGATGACTCTCCATCTGATGATAGCGATAGCGAGACGTCCCCCACGACCGAGTTCGTCTACTCGGTGGTTACTCATGGCTGTGCCGCCGCTCACATTATGGGCTTTAAAGAGGGTGGATTGCGCCGTCTTCAGCAGCAGTTGGTGGCACAAAGCCCACCTGATCCTCGTCTACGCGAACGAATTGAAATGAGAGAAGACGTTGTGCGCTCGCAGGTGCTGGCCATTGCTGGTGCCTCATTCCTCAATGCTGTTGGTCTGGCTGCAACTCGCGGCGGCCTGCACCGTCAGCGCCTGCAGTTGTCCTGCTCGACGGGCTTTTTGCTGAGTATCGAGTCGTTGCTGAGTACTGTTGGTGCTGAGAAGGGAATGCTGGAGGATATGTCCGAGGGTGTGCGGTGGCTTAACAGTGTTGTCAGCTTCCAGCTTGTCCAATCTGGAGAAGCGAACCCGCGCATGGAAATGTCGAAGTGCGTCAGCGTGACGAGCACACCAACCGGCGACCACGTCGTGGTTGCGTTCGCTGTGCCCCCTGATGTGTTCGCGAAACTACCGGAAGTGCTGCAGCAAGGCCACGCGATCAAACTGCACGGAGTTCTGTTTACTCAGGGCATCAATGAAATGCAGTCAGTGGCGAATCACTACTTGAACTCCAGTCTGCAAGACGAACTCAATTTTGAGAGTGTGCAAATGCTGCAGAGATATTTCCGAGTGTACCAGACCCAAGTGATGGCTGGAGCACTCGATGACAAGAAGCGGGGAGCTGATCTAGCTGAGCTGGCTGAGCTACAATCAGAAATCGAAGCTCTGACGGGCCGCCTCAACATTCGCACGGAGAATGTGCAGAAGAAGTTTGTGAACATCTTGATTACATCCAGCGATATTTGTCGGCGTCTAGGGGCCGGACGCACGACATGCTGCAAGAGCGGCAAGGACCGCACGGCAATGTCAGTGACGCTGGAGACTTCTCGGTTGCTGGTGGACCACTTCCACGTGAAGCAGGGTGTGCATCTTTGCAACGCCATGAGGGAACGCGGCGTTCGGCGGGTCAACGTATTGGCAAATACCGGCAAAACGAAGTTTGCATTCAACTCGTTCCAGCTCAAGTACATCCCTGACTGCTACAAGCCGCCTCTCGCCTGCGCGGACTCCCACGTGTCCTCCTAAACAAGCCGTGGTGTCCGGCGGCGTGAACTGAAAGGTCTAGGTAAGCTCGTCGTGCTATTAGCCGTCTGTGAATTGAGTTCGTTGTACTCTGTAGGGTCGAGGTATCAATCCCACAATGGATCGTTCATCATTTTGAGCTCCTTCTCTCGTTTCCGGCTGCGCTGCAATTTCTGGACCTGTTGTCATATCCGATGAGTGACTCCGCCTCCCACGACAGGACTTCAAAGGTTTGATACGCACCGCAAAGCGAAGCTTCTGCTCATGGTCGCGGTTGCTCTCCTCCAGCTCGTCGACCTTCGCCTGGAGGGCGGCCACTTTCGGATTGAAGTGCGTGGCCTCGTGGAGCTGCTCCTCCAGCGTGATTATCTGCTCGCGATACTTTTGACGAAGTTCATGCTGGCCATGGGGTCTGCGCGTGAGTCGATGAATCACTTCAACCAAGACAAAAGGAGCTTATTTACCTGCTGATGAAGAAGCTGCGCGGCGATTTTTTCTCCGAGTGCTGCCACCTCAGTGCGCTGAGTGCGCAGAGCGTCTTGCTGCTCCAGCAGGTGGAGTAGCAGTTCGTCTTTTTCGCGCGACCCAATTTTTGCCAGTGCTGCTCGTATGGTAGGCAAAGAGCCTTCTTCATCCACACTACCGGTTTGCTGCTGATCCATCTCACGCTGCCACAAGTTTTTCAGCTGCACAGCGAGATCCTCGACGGATGCTGACGGCGTAGTCGCGAATTCTGGAGCTGCTTGAGCTTCATCATTTGTTGGTCTCGCCCCAAGAAGATTTGGACCGTGCGAGTCGCCCGGTGGTCGTTGAGTAGCTCCGGGCTGAAGAGCGGCGTGAGCTTCCATGGCTCGTTGCAGGCGAATCGCAGCCGGCACCTGGTGATGAACCACGCAAAACTTAACAGTGTGAAAGCTGCGAACCAGAATGTGGGTGATGGCAGAGACTTACGACAAGGCGGTCGCTGGATCCATTGCTACCACTGAACGATGAAGAGCGCGAGTGCGAGTGTGCCATGACCGGCGGCTGTCAAAGGCGTCTTGTGCGCTGTTGGCTTTGTGAAGAGTCGTGTTAATAACGACTTCGACCATCGTAAAAGTGACGATGAAGTTGGACGCTGACAGAGACTGTGGGTCAAAAGAACTCGATTGAAAGTGTTGGTAGTCTGCTCGACGGAGAAGCGAACTTTGCTGACTGTGATATAAAAAATATTTTATCGTAGTTGTCTACCACAACCTTCATGACATCATGGTAGAATGTAGTACATTCACGCGAAACCTTTGGAGCTTGAGAGCACGCGGCAAAACGTGTAGAGCATGGCGGACGGGAAGGGCCATGCGAGAGTGTTGTGCCAGTGGAGTACGGCGAAGACAGTTCCGAGGATGAAAAAATGGTCGGCCGATTAAAACGTGTTGTACATCTTGCGGTGCATCCACGAAATCGAGGTGAAGCCGATGGACAGGAAGCACAGCAGTGCGATCGTACTGAATGTGTAAATCCACCGATTCTTGCCATCGTCACCAACCGCGCAGTTCCTCGGAAATGCCTCCTCCCTTTTGAATATTGCAACTCCGTTTAACGTCTTACGAACCTCTTGTTACTTCCGAGATGACGTGCACTACCCCGCCATCGGTACAATTCCTGAAATCTACAAACTAGTTTTTCATGAATACTACCCACGTCTAACCTGACCATTCGTGCTCGTATCGTATCATGAAGCGTCGCTATCAGTTGCAATTCGTCGCAAGCAGGTAAATTATGAACCAACGCGAGGCATCGGAGGACGGTGTCCAGCCCGCGAGCGATAGCAACGAGCTGCGTGAAGAAGATGCGCTCGCAGCGACGCAAATCGGGATGACGGCGACGCGCAGCAAGTTGGAAAAGCTCATGAGCGGCTTCACCACCTTCGACGACGTCATGCGCATCGGAACGCGGGTAACTTGAGACCTCCTGCGATCAAATAGGTGGGTAGATAGATAGATATCTGCTGTGTATTGACGTCGGGTTCCTACGCAGCAACGGCGCGAAAAGGACGAGTATCGATTAGCCGAGATGCGGCAGGAAATGAGTCGCTTGGAGCACAAACTGGAGGCGGAGATCAAGAAGCGCATCGAGATGAACAAGTCGCTGCAGAACTACTGCGACGAGCAGGTGGCGCACATGACGGAAGCCTTCGAGACTCTGCTGGGCGATCGCGCCAAGCAGGTGGACGACCGACTCGACCGCCTGACGCAGGAAATCAACGACCTCCAAGCGCTTGTGGCGAAGGAACAGCACGACATCCCGCTCATGATCGAGAACAAGACGAACGAACTGACGCAGAAGCTCGTAGCGTTCATGGACGCGTTCGAGGAGGAACGTCAGAGACGTTCGAACCAGGAAGCCATGATTTTGAAACGTTTGAGTGACCACGAGCACCACACGGCGGAGACCTTCGAGCGGGAACGGGTACGAGAAAAGAGAGAGAGAAGTTTGCGATTTTCATTGCTCAACATTAACTTTGTTGGGTTGTGTACCTGTGTTGCAGCACGACCGCGAGCTGAAGTACTCAACCCTGAAGAACGCGCTGGATACGTACAGCTCTACCCGGATACGTGGGGATGAAAGGTTTCACGCGTTTGCACAAGAGGAGATCGGCAAAATACAGAATGCCTTGGTGGCCGAAGCGCAGGTACGACTTCAAGTGTACGTTTTGTTTTGCCTATTTTGCTTCAGCTGAACTACTGATTTTCATTTCATTTCAGGCTCGTGAACGCGAAGACGACGAAATCGTGGAGGCTCTCAACCGCTACACCGCCAAACTGCAAGATAGCCTCAAGGTCATCACGAGTCCAGATGCGTAGAATACACATCGACATGATGAAACAAATGCATTCACACGAACTACAATACCGATCAATCCACATCGCGTCTATTCTAGCAGGTGGTCCGATTCTTGAGGAGAAGCGAGCTCCTTCTCCTTTAAATGTGAGCGCTCGACAGCTTTGGCAGCTTCTTCTTGCCAATTTGGCCGACCAAACGCCGGGATGAAGCTAGCGATCGACGTCACCGTGTATCCGCATATCATACCCTCCCAAAGCCCCAGAAGACTAGGATGAGATGCGTGGACGCCCATGAAGTAGGCCGAGGGAATCCCAACCAGCCAAGCACCCGCAACCATCCCAACTGCCAGCGGCATCGGTCTTGCCTGAGCTTGCAGTACCGCCTGCACGAACGACGCAAAGCAGACAAACGACGCATAAATGATCAATCGTCGAGCCTGAACAAGAAAACAACTTACCAGCGCGTAGCAGAAGAACGCCAGAATGAAATACGCCAGCGCTGCAAGGGCACAGACTTGGCTGAAAGTCGCAATGACCTCAGGACTGTCGGAGAATATCCGACCAAGGTGCTCGCGGGAACTGACGATGACCACGCCGTTCACTGCGGTGAGTGCGGCGATGCACAATCCGCATATTTGGGCGGCGAGAATCGCCTGCGACGGCTCGCCAGCTCCGAGATGGTTCCCTATGCGTGTGACTGAGGCGTTAATGACAGCATAAAGCGGGCTCGTGGCGAAGTAGAACAGCTCCATCATAGCGTTATGAGTTCCCAGTTGAAGCTCACCGATCCTCGCAGCGAAGAGCGTCAGCACTGTCAATTGAGCGTTCTCAAGCAACTCGCCGGCTGCGAGCGGCATCCCCACGGACAGCAGGTTCCACACGATCTCCTTGTCGAGGAAGCTACTGCTCCAGCGCCAGGCGCATCGCCGGTGGTGCTTGCGATACAAGTTCATGTAGGCGACGTAGCTCACCAGTCTCAAAGCCACCGCCACCGCCGTGCCCAGCGGACAACCGACAAACCCAAGCTCGGGTAGGCCGAACCGACCGTAGGTGAACCCGACCGCGAAGAAGCCGTTGAAAAGGACCATGAGCACGTCGAACACGGCGGTCGGGAGGACGATGTTCTGCGCCAGATAGAAGCTCGCGAGCACCTGGAACATGCTGCGAGGCCACAGCCACAGCAGAGAGAGCCGACCGTATTGGCCCGCGAGAGACGCCACGCGGTCTGCGACCCCCGCGGTCAGCAGCAAAGTGTCGAGATTCCACCAGAGCAGCGCCATCGGCGCGCAGGCCCCAGTGACCAGCAGACCCGTGAGCAGCGTGTACTCGCCCACCAA
>AUVH01059618.1:0-10065 GCA_000443045.1 Phytophthora x cambivora | reverse complement strand
TACGCGCGCTGCTGGGCTTCTCCGAGGCGGGCATCTCGCTCGTGTGCTCTATGGCGTCCTTCGGCGCCTACTTCTCCGTGAGTCCAGGCTACGTCTTCGACCGCATCGGCGCCCACCGCAGCGTTTTGCTGGGCGGCTTATTGCTTGCCGGCATCTACGTGGGGCTCTACACAGGTCTAGTGGCGTTCCCCGGGGCCATGACGCCGCTGGGCGTGGGCGTCGCCTTTGCAGTGCTCGGTCAGGCCACCAACTTCGGCGTCTTCGCGGCGCTGGGGCCCAACGAAGATCTCTTCGGACCTGAGCATCGCGGCAAGATCATGGCGCTGGAGTTCGCGGCCTTCAGCGCTGGTGGCGCGCTGTTCGCCGAGCTCTACAAGCACTACTTCGATGGGCACGTGCCGCTGTACTTCCGGTTCATGGGGTGTTTAATGCTGGCAGTGTTTTTGCTGGCGTGGGTTACGTTGTATCGGCCTGGTAAAGAGGATCCAGCGCATGCAGTTGCGGCCGCTCCGCCCATTCACGCCTTGGACGAATTCATGCCGCCGGACACGAAGACCAGGACGAGTCTGGACCTGGAGAGAAACTGCAAGCTGCATGTAGCTCCCACCGCGCAACCCGATATCACTGGTCGCGAGATCCTGGCGGACTCGCGCTTCTGGCTGCTTTTTGCCACTGTATTCATCTTGGTGGGGTCGTCGCTGTTTATCATGTCCAATATTGCCTTCATTGTGGAGTCCCTAGGTGGCCCAATGGAGCAGATCCCCACAATGGTGGCGCTGTTTTCCGTCGGCAACTGCTGTGGCCGCGTCGTGGCTGGTATCATTTCTGACAGCGTGCTGGATCGCTGCCCTCGTATCTACTTTGTGAGCGTGGCTTCCGTCCTGGTTGGCGCGATCCACACGTTGTTCCTGGTCATCCCACGTGCGTACCTAGTCGTCCCTATCACGCTGGCAGGCATCGCTGACGGCGTCATGTTCGCGGCTTTTCCGGTCTTGACTCGCGAGACCTTCGGTGCGCGCCACTTCGGGAAAAACTTTGGTCTCATCAGCGTCGCCAATGCGCTCGGCTTCCCGTTGTTCTACAGCCCCGTGGGGTCCTTCGTGTACAGCATGTCGGCAGTGCGCGTGGACGGCGTCCAGAAGTGCATCGGTGACGAGTGCTTCCGCCCCGTGTTCCTGTTGGTAGTATCACTGAGTGTCGTGTCACTGGCGGCGAGTCTCCGATTCGCAGCGCGCCAGAGTTACGTCCGTTTAACGTAAATGCAGCTTGAAGATCACTGCAACTTCAGCCGTTTGACAATGTAGCCATGTACCATCTGCGTGGCAGAGGTCTGGCCGATCCTATCCCGTCAATCATCGATTTCAAGTGGCTCGATGGTGTCGTCACCGTCGCTGCTCCGCCGGTCCTGCAGCTTGCTCGCCGGCGTGCTGCTCATGCTCGGCGTGGGGTCGAGCTACGCGCTGTCGGCGTGGAACGCGCAGCTTAAGACGCTGCTGCACTTCACGCAAGCTGGGATCTCGACGGTCTCCGCTATGACGATGCTCGGCACGTACATGTCCTACATTCCAGGCGTGATCTTCGACCGCCTTGGGCCGTACACGAGCGTGCTGCTGAGTGGGAGCGCTATGCTGGTAATTCATCTGGCCATGTTCACGGCGCTGCAGTTCGCGCCGGAGAGCCTGAGTCCGCTGGGAATGGGGAGCGCCATGCTGCTGTTCGGACTGCTCAGTTCGTTCTGCGTCTTCTCGTCTATCGTGCCCAACGAGTCGCTGTTCGGGGATGAAAACCGCGGCAAGGTCATGGCAGCGCTCACGTCGGCGTACAGCTGTGGGGGCGCCTTCTTCGCCTTCGTGTTCCACGAGGGTTTCCACAGCAGCGACGTGCCCGGCTACTTTCTGTTCGTGGGGAACTACCTCCTCGCTGCCTGCGTCTTCGGGTGGTGCGTATTTGCTCGTCCGCTTGCGTGTGAAGAAGACATCCCCAAGAAAAGAAGATCCGGGAGCGTCGAGTTCGGCCTCGGTAGCACAAACACGTCATCGGATGGCCAGGGAATTAACGCCGCCAGCGAAAAACCGGACGACATCACGGGCGTGGCCCTACTGACGGATGTGCGGTTCTGGATGCTCTTCATTCCTGTGATGATTGTCATCGGCGCCGGCCTGCTGGTCATGTCGAATGTATCCTTCATCGTGGAGTCTCTGGGTGGGCCAGTGGAGCAGGTTCCGTTCATGGTGGCGCTGTTCTCCATCGTGAATACATTGGGCCGCCTCGCGACTGGTACCATCTCAGATCTCTTGTTGACACGATACCCACGCGCGTACTTCGCTGGCGCCTCCGCAGTGCTCACAGCCATCACGCAGGTTGTCTTCCTTACGGTACCGCCGAGCTGGTTGCTGGTGCCCGTGGCCATGGCAGGGTTCTCGGAGGGGGTCATGTTCGGCACGTTCCCTGTCATCATCCGCGAGGAGTTCGGTCTGCAGCACTTCGGCAAAAACTTCGGACTCTTGAGCCTCGCCAACTGCGTCGGGTACCCCCTCTTCTTCAGTCCGCTGGCGTCGTACGTGTACCAGCACTCTGCGGCGACGCGCACCGTCGACGGCGTCGAGAAGTGCTTCGGCACGCAGTGTTTCGGCCCCGTGTTCGTCGTGGCCATTGTACTGTCCGCCGTAGCGCTCGCGTGCAGCGTCCAGCTGGCGAGACTGCAGCGCCGCCGCAAGTTCTACAGCTACCAGCAGATTCGTCCGTGACTTGATGTAATACATGTAGCAGTTAAAGCATCCTGACTGGTGTCCATCAATTGACGCAGCAGCAGCAAGTGTATCGTCCGGTTGGCATCTTTAGATTCATCCATCGGCTTCAACTTGCTCTTTGAGTCGGGCCAAAAAACAGACGCCGACTCAAGCGCTGAGGACCACCGAAACTCAAGCTCGCGGCAATGCGGCCGGCGCGTTGCCATGCTATTCACTCTCATAGACGCTCCGTCGAGGGGACAGGTGGTTTAAGCTTATGACCGAACAGGAAGCGCAGTTCGTCGATCTGAACCTACGATAGTGTCGCAGTGACCTATTTTGGCCGCACGTGATTGGTCGAAACCCCTTCAGCCTTGGAGCCGCCCGTTTTCGAGCTTTATTTTCAGTCTCAAATCCGCCACCTCCAGCACGCACAAGTCGCAGGCAACTGACCAAATGCAGACACAGCAGCAGCAGAGCGCGCTGACACAGCGCAAGCGCACGGCGTCCGCCACCGCCGCCACCGTGGCGCAGGCGTGTCGCCAGGCCGTGACGGAGCTCGAGAGCTGGTCGCTCTGGGCCTACCGCTCGACCACGGGCGAGGAGTGGGACGCGCAGCCGGCCTGCTTCATCACCGACTACCTGCTGGCCGTGCAGTGCTTCGCCTTCGCCGTGTACATCGGACTCTTCGCCGCCACGGACAAGGGCGACCTGGCCTGGTACCTCATGTACTTCATGGCGCTGGGCATCTCGGCGGCGCTCGGCGGCCTGCTGCACCACGTGGCGTTCGAGGCCATGCGTGACATCGCGCACAAGCAGGAGAAGCACCTGGTCAAGACGGCACGCATCTTCGGCGTGAGCCTCAGCCGCTCCACCGTGGACAACATGATCGACGCGCTCTGGCGCGTCGTGCTGGCCTGCTCCATCCTCACCAACTTCGCGCTGCTGTCGCTGGCCGCCAGCCGCCACCTGCCCGAGACTTGGGCCTACTCCATCATCGGCCTGGCCGCCATCGTGTACGTGGTGCTGGCCGTCTGGGCCAGCGTCAGCATGCACACGGTGTTCCTCTTCGCCGGCTTCATCCCCGTGATGGTGTTCGGCCCCATCGCGTGCTTCATGACGTGGAACTGGGAGTGGAGCCACTCGAGCAACGAGCTGCTCGTGTACGGCGTCAAGCTCGTGGGCGGCCTCATCCAGGGCCTCGTATGGGCGCCCAGCAAGGACAAGTTCAACCACAACGCGCTCTCGCACGTGTTCCTCAGCATGGCGGCGACACTCATGCTCATCCACTTCAAGTTCTGACTCAGATTAGCAGTGGAAGGGGCCGGCCACGATGACAACGACGACAACAGTGGCGTCTGTGCACAAAGTGGCCACTAGTTTATATAGGCACGCGCGCAGGTGCTGGGTGGCAGGACAGCTCCTCGTGGGTTGGGCGTATTATTGATAGGAGAGACAGAGAGACGATTTGAACAAGTGCGTTTTTGCTGGAGTTTTAGAGCCTTGGTAACGGATGTCACGACGATGTGTGCAGGTTCGCAGCACTATATATACGAGTGAGTCGACTGGAAAATTGGAGCAAGGGCTTTGAAGCACTTGGTTCGGTATGCTGCTGTTTGGTGGGAATCTCTCAGGAGGCAAGAAGCCCAAGCCAACTGCAGTGTCTAATGCCCCATCAGCATCAAACTCCGAGCATGTGGACGCAGGAATCTTGACACCGCACACAGACGCTCTGCACCGCCTGACGAATCATGAACTCCGGCTTCTGGAGGAACTAGAGCGCACGCGTTCGAAGCTGCAGGCTGAGTGGCGGCTCAAAGTGGTCAACCTCCAACGACAGCACCCTGACATGCTCGCAAGCACATTGAACAATGTCCACGAAGCTACGGTCCCCAATGTGGAAGAGCTGGAAAAGCGCTTCCAGCTAGCGATGAGTGGCTCGAGGTCTCCAGTACCGAGTGATCTGCAGCGTGCAATGCACTCCAAGACCTTGAAATTGTCGCCAAACCAACGCTCCAAGTCGTTTTTGAGACACAAGAAAGCCCACGCAACTCCTGGTGTGGGCTCTGCTTCTTCGGTGCAGCCCCCAAATGTTCGAACAGCGCTAGATATGCTCCCAGTGCTGACAACGACAGGAGAAACACCTTTCGAAGTTGGTCTGGAATCGCAAATTCTACCTGGCCAACACCAGCAGCAGTATGTTCTGCCTGTTTTTCGGCTACCGTCAGTGAATGTGGTAACTACAGCCAGCACAATGGCAGCCAAAGAGGTGCGAGCAATTAAAGAGGATGTTGATCGAAAGCAAGCAAGCGAGACGCTCGGATTGACAATGGAGGAGATTGAAGCGCTCGAAGCCGAGCTCAATGGCCAGAGTGTCAACACCTCGCCTCCGGTATTCTATGAGCCTAATCAAATTCCTCCTGACGGGCAAAAACTTCCAGGCCTAGCTCAAGGCAAGAGCAAGAAGCGTCAGCAGCAATTGCATTCAAACAAACGAAAGAGCGGTGGTCCTTCTGCACAGGCGAAAAAGGGTATTCGCGCTGCAGAGGATGGTGGAGCACTTCGCAAGGAATTGGAGTCGGCACTTCATAGCGTACAGAACCTCACGCGGCTGGTGAAAGACGACATTTGCTGGGCACAGAAGATCTGCCCCGCTTCCGAGCTGCGTACGACACTCTACTTCAAACGATGGGGACGAGAAAAGGTTGAAAACATATTTCGTCGCCTGCTGTACAATCTTCAAGGCGTGGCCATGGAGCGCTGGAAGCATGCAGTCGCGTACGAAAAGCAGCAGGAGAAGCTTCAGGCCTACCTACTCTACAAGGGGAGTAAGAAGCTTGACCTGTTCTTGTTGAATTGGTCACAGCGCAAGCTGCGGCAAGCCTGGACGAAATGGTGGTCGGATATTGTTCATGAGAAGGCCTTGGAGCGGTCAACTCTAGAGCTGAACGCGATTCAGATGATCCAGCGCTCGTGGCGCGCCTACCGAGGGCGCGTGTTTGTTTATCTCGTGAAGATGCAGAAGTTGATCGCGAAGCAAACGACTGCAGCTATCAAGATGCAGCGCATGTTCCGCGGGGGTATTGCACGCAAGGTTTTCAGGCTCAAGCGACTCGATCAGCGTCGTCAGGCCATGGCCACTCGTATACAAGCATTAGCTCGAGGTTACATCGTACGGAAGCTTGCCAAACAATTGCGGGACCAGCGAAAGATGCATCTCGTCGCTAGCCGCATACAAGCGCTGTATCGAGGTCGAAAGACTCGTCGCGAAGTAGCAATTCGACGAAGAACGCAACGACTTACTCAAGCAGCAGTGTTGATCCAGCGTCGGTACCGTGGGCGTCTCGGGCGTGCAACGTTCATTCGGCGGCAGCTAGATCGGATGCGCAGTATCGCTGCAACGAGAATTCAAACAATGGCTCGTGGTAGACTTGCCCGGAAGAAACTCGCAAGTTTGCGCGAGGAAGAGCGGAAGCGGCAAGCGGTTCATCGCGCTGCAGCTATCAACATCCAACGAGTGTATCGAGGGCACCGGTGCGTATCTGCTCATTTGCTATTGCATTCGAAGATCACAGTCTAATCGCTGTGTTCATGTGATTTTTGTAGCGCTCGCTTGTCGACAGAGTTGAAGCTGTTGGCTCTGCGAGAGAGAAATCGGATGTATGCTCAGGCTGCCACAAAGATTCAGAAGGTGGTCCGCAAACGACAAGCTATTCGCCGGGTCGAGCAACTTCGACAGGAACGAGTGGCTCAATTCATACTTCAGGCACAAACGTGGGTGGAATACTGGAACGATGACTCGGCCAAGTGGTTTTACTACAACCAAGAGGTTGGTGTCGCTGTCATGAACCATTTTTTGTCTTCTGGTTGTTTACATGTTTGAAATGGCTTGATGGTAGACTGGAGAGGCGCTGTGGGCTCCTCCTGCGACGGGATATACAAAGGCGGACGGCAAGCTTGTGCTTCAGGATGGCAAGGTTATCGATCCGTCAGAAGATGACATCACCGCCATCTTGGCAGCACAAAAGGCACCACCTACGCTGAACGGGGGAGACAACTCGGAAGCAAATGCAAAAGACCAAGAGAAAGAAGATGATGAAGATGATGAAGACGAAGACAAACTGTGCGTGGAATGCGAAGAAGAGGACGCCAGACGGCAGTGCACTCAATGTGAGGACGTATTTTGCGACGCTTGCTACGAGAAGCTTCACCACTCCGCAAAGCGCGAAAAACACACATGGAAAGCTATTGGGTCACTGCGATGCATCGAGTGCGAGAAGATGCGTGCAACGCGTTGGTGCTCTGTGTGTGAAGATCCCTACTGTTTGGGCTGCTTCACTATCATCCACTCCAAGGGGAACAAGGCCACCCACCAGTGGACGGACATGGCGACATTCAAGAAGTCAATGAAGAAGCAGCAAAAAATGGCCAAGGAAGAGGAGAGTGCTCAGACCTACGACGAGTTTGTTCAGTCGAGTGAATACCAATACGTCACGGAATATGCGGTGGCTGAAGCAGCCCGAGAAGCTCGTGAGGCCCAAGCGTATGCTCAGTCATACAACCAAGCGTACGCTGTGCCAACAGCTTCAACAGATGACTATGGGGGCTGGATGACACTGGTTGACGAGGCTTCTGGTCAGACGTACTACTACAATTCGTTCACAGGCGAATCCAGGTGGGCATAGCTACCGGTAGTAGGACAAAATGTGTTGTCAACAAGCTGCATTTCGTTCGGTAGTGAGTGAATCGATAAATAGAAGTAGCGAGGAGAGACTTGGCCTTCCTTCGAGTCCCCTTTTCAGCGAGAGCTTTCAAACCTCGACATCGAATCGCATCCGGTTGTAGTTTCGAGCTCCACGAGCTCGAGGGTCGAGTCGCATACGCCTCATCTCTTGTGAGTCCATCTGCCGCACAAACAGAACCCCTGGCGACAGGCGTGGGATGTCCGAGTCCGTCGGGGAGTCGGTAGTAGGGCCATAGACCTTCTTCCAGGCACCGCCGCTCCGATCACGGTTCGAACCAAAGACATTCGATGAAGTCGTGGACAAGAAGGTGCAGTCCAGACTTCGGTACGAGTCAACTTCATCCCAAGACGTGGACGGGAACATGTCGTCGCTTTCCGAGCCAAAGCTGTACACCGTCGACACCGGCGATTCGAGGATACCGATGGAATAGTCATCAGTGTGCGAGCTGTAGTCGCTCGCCGCCTGACTGTCGTTGAGACCGCGGGGGCGAGCTGGAGTGTAGATAAGCATCGGTTGTGCTGGTCTTGTGTGGCGGCTGCTGAGAGGAGCGACGCTGTAGGACGTGGCCTCGGCCCAGGAATTGCCCGAGTCCAGTCGAGAGGCTTCGCGCATCTTCCGGTGGCTAGCGTCGTCCCCCAGTACAGGGACGACAGAGCCGCTCGAGTCAATGGCCCCAAGACCAGCGCGGTTCGTGTCAGGGACGGCGAACGTCGTGCGCTTCATACACAGACGCGAGTTGTCGGGAGGTGCACGGGAGGTGGGCGCTTCGCTGTCCGTTTGGTCGAGACTTCCCCTGCCACGACGCAGCACCACGAGGAGGAAGACGAGGGCCGTGAGGATCACGAGACCCACTGCGACTACGATGACGGAGGTGCTGGGGAAGTCGCTGTCCGAGCTATCGGTGGTGTCCGGCTGGATGGTCATGTCGTCCTGCTCCTGCTGCTTCTGCACTGGTGTCATGCTCGCATCGTCACTGCTGCTGGTACCGTCCGCGTCAATTGAGCCCAGTCTCCGGAGGGCCTGCAGTCGATCGCCGACGTCAACCGCCAGAGCTAATTGCCAGAGCATTGCTAGGCCCAACAGCGTCCGTGCTTCAGTCCGTCGCAACATGTTCGACTCGTCTCGGACGATTGCGAGAATGGGGCGAGTCTCCTCTTCTTGATTGCTGCCATCCGCACTCGTCCCGGGTGATGCTACCAGATTCTATGCCATTCCGCGATCTTCGACAGTCGTCCTCTATAGGTTCCAAGTCCCAGACAAGTTGAAGCCTTTTGTCAAGTTGAAGCCATTTTTTGGGTCGAATCCAGTTGTACCGCTCTTTTGGTACTTCTTCGCAGACAGAGAAGCTCGACTTGACTCAGAAGAAAGATGGCGACATCCGAGGACGCGTTGGCCGTGGCGCTGCGCGTGGACAGCTCCGCGCTGCTCGACGGGGAAGATGCCCCAGCGTCGCTGTTCGACGACTCGGTGCGCATGGACGTGGCGCAAGACCTGACGCTGCTGCTGGGCGTGGGGCGTCGCGTGTTCACTGCGGGCGTCCAGGAGGACGTGGAGGCGGACGAGAGTGATGGTCACATCGTCCCTCTACGCGTGGTGGTGGATGCTGACACCGTCCGCCTGGACGAGGACGAGCGCGTGGCGGACGTCAAGTGGCTGGACCGAGAGCTCTTCGCCGTGGGCTTCACGTCGGGCGTCGTGCGTCTCTTCAGCCGCACGGGGTCGCTCCTGTTCGAGCAGAAGCTGCACGGCGCGGCGGTGCGCAAGCTGGACGTCAACCGCAACGCCGCAACGATGGTGGCACCGCGTCGAGCGAGCGTCTTGCTGGGCACTGAGCCGGACTCGGAGGGCGAGTTGTGGGTGCTCTACGCCGACGCGACAGTCGCCATCGTGCAGCTCTCGGAGATCCTGGGCAAGGTCAACTCGGCCGTGTTCGGTGCGTGACTGTAGTGCAATGCACTCAATAGAGACGCTTTTGACTGATGTTTTCTATGGTTGTGACGGTCGTGGTGCAGGGCCAGCGCAGGCCGGCAAGTTCCGCAAGTACTCGCTGCGAGACCAGAAGGACATTGTGGCGGCGGTCCCGTGCGGGTCGGTGAGGCCCACGATCTTCCAGTCGCATGCGCGTCTCGGCGTCTACACGATCGTGAGCGCGGGCCAGGCGCCGTTCCTCGCGTTCTACCAGGCGGGCAACGACCAGAACTCGATCATCCACTTGGCGCACATCGCTACGGCCATTGCGTCGAGGGCGGCGGGGGCTGTGTGGAACTTTGCTACGAGTTGGGGCTGGGGGCGAGGGGCTGGAGAACCTGCAGCTGGTGAGGAACAAGGAGAAGGACAAGCAGGTTACATGCAGTCAGGTGCTGGCGCGATTGACGCCGCGGCGGAGCATGTGCCGGCTCCTGTCGGCTCTACGCGGTCGATCTATGAGGACGAGCGACGACGCTGCAGAGTTCTAGTGCTGAGTCCGACGGGCAGACTCGCGGCTGTTGCGGACACGCTGGGGCGGATTCTGCTGGTTGATACCTCTCGGATGATTGTGATTCGGATGTGGAAGGGCTATCGGAACGCGCAGTGTGGCTGGATGCAGGGCA